>JABXWE010001496.1:0-19058 GCA_014611495.1 Limonius californicus | reverse complement strand
ACAGAAGTTTCATCAATATTTTCAGAAACCACAGTACAATTTTCACATTTAATTGGGAAAAATAAAAAGACCTCTCAAAAAACATGACACTATGTTTGAGCAGGCTACAGCACCATAAGAAAAACTAGCAATATGTTGAGGTTACGTATCAATTTTTATTATGCAAACACAAATTCTGATTTATTTAAATTTTACTATACATGAGAGGCAAACTCTCCATAAAACGGGATCTCTTCAGTAGTCTGAATGGATTGCAGTGCAGATGGTGGTTGTGTTGGTTGCGTAAGAGAATGCTCAGAGGAGTATGACGAATGTGTGGATACTGGACGGAAAGTTGATATTTCTTCAATTTCCAATTGTGAAACTGCAGAAAATATTCTCGCTTTTGCTAAAGCTTGATTATAAGGGGATAGTTTTTTTACAATTGCTGCTATACCGCTAAAAAATAAATCCATATCTTCTGGTTTGTTCGTTCCTTGGTCTGCATTTTCTTTTTTATTATTTGCAATATAGTTCAATGTAGTACAGATAGTATCTGGCTGATTTCTTTCTTTATTAGAGTAAACTGATTGTTTTGAAGACACTGATGGACTTCTTTGAACAGATGACTGTTCTTCTTTATGGTTTTGTTGAGTAGCGGATTTATAATTATCTTCTTGTTCTGGCAGTAAAGAAGTAGATGTTTCTTCACCATTACGATCAGGTTCATTGCCTAATTCTACATTCACTGAAGTAATGGCTTCTCGTTCTTTGACATACGGAAGTAAATATTTCTGAATATTATTCGCAGTTTGGTCACTTTTTGTGCGTTTTCTAATCTTTAATGCTCTTTGAACAGAATATCTAAAATTGTTCCAGTGTTTCTTGCATTCAAATCCTAAAAAAAAAAACATATAGGGTGTAACTGAAATGTTATATATATATAAGATACGAAAATTGTTTAATCAATTTGTTTTGTAATTATGAGAGCATTACCAAGAGTAATTTGTTTTTGTTCTATATTCTTGACCACTGGTGACTCTTACAGAACAAGAGCATTTAGGACATCTACTCTTTAAAAATTGTGTTTGGGTTTGCAATGCTATATTACCCATCTACACTCAGAATTCAAGGCTATACTGAATGAAGCAAAATGGCTTGATATAGCTATTGCTATTGGGAATACTTTAAACTTCCTAAATTGCATTTGAGAACTGTATGATAACTATGGAAAACATTCTTTATTTTTTTTGTTAGGTCTTGTAAATGCCTATAAATTTAAAATTTAGATGTTGGATCATACGGAAAAAACTGTGACAAAATAAATGTGCCTTGAGAGAGAAAATATCCCAATATAGACACCGTGATGCCTCAAGTAGGTAGATTGTGGCAGGTGAAGTTTTCTTTTGAAAACATACCCGTTAAGGGCCTATGTAAAAACACAACTGGGAAAAGGGTAAAAGAAAATACAAACACAACCTACGGGATAAGGGTACAAGAAAATTCTTTCTCTAAAATTCAGGCTGTGTGCAGAAAGATTCAATTAAAGCCAGAACACATTGACGAGGTGGTTTTAATGACACATACCTAACAAAATTACATTATAAAAACCCGAAATTGAATGAACCTTTGGGAGAAAACTTACAAAACCTTCTAATGCAAGGTTACAAACTTCTTCAGTAGCGCATCAGAAAGTATTCAGTGGCGACAAAACAGATTGATGATGATTTTATGTTTAACATTGTGTCAAATTATATTTTTTCAAGCTTTATTCGTCATTACAATTGCGACAAAATGGAATAATTATATATATAGGTACATACCTGTGTTCTGTAGCGTTTTGCCTATTTCTTTCCAGGCCATTTCCTGTTTCTCATTGTCGCTGTAACACTTGTCTTCTTGGTTGTACAAAAAATTTAATTGTTTTAGACACTCAATAAGCTTCTCTTGATCCATCCACATGTACAGTTTCAGACAAGATTAGACACATAACGTGTTCGAGACAAAACGCTCTTGCCAAGAATATCTGAATGTATGTGCTCTCATTATTAGTGTA
The DNA here is from genome assembly GCA_014611495.1 of Limonius californicus. NCBI lineage: Eukaryota > Metazoa > Arthropoda > Insecta > Coleoptera > Elateridae > Limonius > Limonius californicus. The sequence continues at coordinate 17,023 of JABXWE010001496.1, read as the reverse complement.
CCTACGAAAGCGTTTGTATCGCCGGAAAAGCCAAGCTTCTGCTCCATAACTGACCGGTTAATCTAAGATTTTAACTTGCCAGGACTATTACCAACGCCGGCAAATCTATTATAAATTCGAGTTTTCGTTTCAGTATGTACTGAAGTTAAATAAGGATTCATTTATGAATTCGCAAAAAAATATTTCTATATTACAACTTTAACAATTAGATTATCACTTACCCTTCAAGCTACAGTGTTTACAACAAACTGTTGGGAGGTTTAAACTTTTAATAGGCAATGAACAACAATGCTAAAATCAGCGATCTTACACTAGCTTAAATGACACAACGCAATGGCGCGCAATTTCTGAAAACAAAATATAACAAACATGGCGGGGGTAAGTAGTGGCTACATAGTCGACAGCACAATACCACGGGAGAATAGACAAGGGATTTTCAGTAGTAAATTAAGCGCTGCTTATTATTTAAGAAGCGCGGAAAGTTCGTGGCAGGTACATTCAGCTGTAATAAATTTACTGTTTGCAAAATGCATTGGAACTGTTTACCTAGTCTATCAAATTGAATACCGACTGCTATCTATGACTTTATTGCAAACAAATGTTTGCTATTATCTGTTTTTTTTACGAGCACGTTACAACTATACATACACAGGGACATCACGAACACTAACCTAATGTTTTTATCCATTCATTCTACATGGACTTAAAAAAAGCAAATTCTTAACATACACTGTATCACCATACGTTTAGGATTTTGGGACTTTGAGAAGACCACACCATATTTTACAGCACCCTTTAAGGCTTCCTGGTCCTCTAAATATTTGTTGCATACCTTGGATGAGTGCTTTGGCGTGTTGTCTTGTTGCATGACACACCCCTCTCCAATGCACCATAAAGCAGAACGAATGGTCTGTTCTTGAAGAATCTTAAGGTACACCTCCTTGTTCACATTTCCATCAATCTTCTCTAAGTCGTCAAACTTACCCCCTCCAAACCATTACACAACCTCTGCTATGCTTCACTGTAGGACCTATATGGTTTGTATTCATTGTTTCTCCAGTCAAGCCACGAACAAAATGTCTTCCCTTCTCGCAAAAAAAGTTGAAATTTCGACTCATCCGTGGAAAAAACCTTGACACTCATTAGGTCCCCATGATACGTACTTTTTGGCCCACTCAAACCTTTTTACCTTATTTGCATGTCTTAAAAATGACTTTTTCCCGGCTATTCGCCCACATCACGAAGTCGACGTTTAACCCTAATGTGCCCTGGGTGCCGTTTTGGTCCTGTCCCGCTTGCTTTGAACTTCTATGAACTTGTTTTCAGCTGTCGTAGTAACTTTAGGCCTACTAGACCTTGGTCGGCTCACAAACACAGAAGTTTGTCTCCAACACTGCAGTGCCTACGTGACTGTTGATATGCTGACTTTTAATTTTCTTGCGATTTCCCTCAGGAATATACCTTCTTGGTTTAGGCAAACTATCATTGCTCGTATTTCATTCGTAAGTCTTGAAGTTTTAAGGAAAAACAAGGGGAGTACCAGAGATCATGTCATTATTAGACACACGCATGTTTTCACTGAAGGTTTATATGGTCCAAATTATTATTTTATTGATTAGAAATTTGACTTACTTGAACAAAAAAAGTGTCTCTGAATGGAGAAACCCTCAAGAGAAAGCCGTATCTTTGGATATCAAAATTCTGACAGGCGTTGTTGATCTGCCGTGATCTGTTTTTCAAGAACTTTTTTTTTCTTTTTAAGATAATATGTGAAGTGTCAACATCATATTTTCAACATGAAAAGGTCTATTATCCCGTTGATCACAATTTTTTTAAAAAGCTTCAATAGTTGCTAAACTTTTGGCCGGTGGTGTATGCAGGGTGAATAAAAATGTGTCATGAACCAAAGGGTGGGAATATAGTGATTACTTCTGTTAATTTTTATTTAAATCCTATTTACTATTTAGCAGAATAGTTGTAGAAATCGTTCTAGCGGGTTTCCTGGATATCTAAGGAGCGTTCCATAACGCATCCTCCGAATCCATTTGCTCGGCGGCTGAAGAGCGTGGGATAGAACATACCATTATAAAGTAAGGATACGCAGACGACTTTGCTATACTTATAGTAGGAAAATTCTCTAACACTCACCATTAGTGAGCTCATGTAGAGTTCTCATGGTAGTACAAAGATAAGGCAAGGACTGAAAGTCAACCCGACCAAAGCGGAACTTCCATTCATTAAAATACGAAGATCAGAGGATCTTAGAGAATCAATACTCTTCGACAATAGACTATCGTTTTCGCGGCCGGCGAAGTATCTGGGAGTAATCCTGAATACTAAGTTGACGTGAACAGGCATGTCGAACGACTAATACAAATGTCAAATCCTTCCTTGTGAAAGTGCAAGAGGACGTTTGGCAAAACATGGGGACTTAATCCAAAAGTTACCAAGTTGATGTATCATGCGGTGATTAGACCCATGATCATATACGCTTCCCTAGTATGGCGGACAGCCACTGACCAAACCACTATTAGAAATATTTTAAATTAAATCTAGAGAATGGCCTGTTTGCATATACTAGGCGCTGTGCGCACAGCACCAACAGCGACTCTGCAGACACTTTTGGGACTACCACCTCTTTATATTATAATGGAGGCGGAGGCTCGGAAGGCTATCGGCAAGATTAGCCTAAGGGGTTTATGGGTTTCAACAGGAGAGATAGTAGGGCATGCAAAAATCATGTCAGAAGTGGATTTCAAGCATTACTAGTAGCTAAGAGATATCACATTGTTTCCGTCTTCTCCTGAAGCCTAAAGGCCTAGTTTGGTACGCGGACGGCACAAAGATTAGGGAGGGTCTGGGGGTAGGCATATATGATGTTAATCCTAAAATGAAACTATCTTTTTTTTCTTGGAGAACATCCCCATCTTCCAGGCAGAAGTGTTCGCAATTCTGACCTGCGTATAGGAGAATCTGAAGAGAGGCTACTCCAACAAGCTCATCTATATATGTGCCAACAGTCAGGCGGCTGTCAAGGCTTTAAGCTCGAACAGGACCTCCTCTGCGTTGGACCTAGAGTGCTGCCAGACGCTGACAACGCTTGCAACTAGATCAAACTGCTTTAGGTACCAATACATAGTAGTATTGAGGGGAACGAAGTGGTTGACGCGCTAGCAAGATCAGGCGCAGCATATTCAATGATTGGGCCTGAACTAGTCCTAGATCTCCCTCACTCAATCATAAAGCAGGAAATTGGAAGGATATTCAGTTCTCAGTCTTCTGGAATCTACAGGCAGTACTACGTCAAGCAAAACTGCTTATAAAAGGGCCGTCTTCTAAAACGGCCACTATGCTTCTACAACTAAGCAGAAGAAATATTTGAATAGTGTTACAGGCCTATACTACCAGGACATAGTCACTTATAGAAACACCTTAGGAATCGGCGATGATCCCAGGTGTATCAAATGCGAAAATGATGAGGAAACCTCAATGTCAATGTGTCCGACTGCTACAACTGAGAAATGAACACTTTGGCTCAGTCCTAATAAAGCCACAAGAAGTGAAGAAGATGCTGATTGGAAAGGTGCTGGCTTTTGCGTTACACAACTGAGTCTTTGTTGATCTCCAATAACCAAGAGACAGCATGCACAATGGGCGATAGAACTTGAGTACTGCAACTAATCCGCGCCGTCAAAAGAAGAAGAATATTTGTTATTTCATTTCTTTGACATTTTCACCAGTTTTCTATTTCATCTACTGCTGATAAACATTTGTAATTTGCGGCACTTAAACCGTTACAAGCAAACCCCGCAATTCGCAAACAAGACCCCACACCCGGGCCATGGGCAAGAAGCAACAAAGAAAAGACGGATCTTTTTGCCAGACATCTCACTGAAGTATTTACACCACACGATGACGCACCAAACCAAGAAATATCCGACTTTCTGAACGACAATCTGCCTCCTACAGAAACTATAAAACCAATTACTCCTAAAGAAATCAAAGAAGAAATAACCCGTTTAAACAATAGAAAATAACCAGGTCCTGACCAAATTACATCAAAAATGTTGAAAGAACTCCCAAAAAAAGGCACTGTAATGTTAACATATATCTTCAATGCCGTTTTAAGACTTCAGTATTGGCCAAATCTGCTAAAGATAGCGGAAGTAATTATGATCCCTAAACCCGCCAAAAATCCAAATCATGTATCTTCCTATAGACCTATACGTTTATTACCCACCATCTTCAAACTACTGGAAAAACGACTACTTAGCAGAATGAGTTCACTTTTGGACGAAATCCCGGATCACCAATTCGGATTCCGACTTCACCACTCAACGACCCAGCAATGCCACCGTGTCGTTCATGAAATTAATAAATGCTTGGAAAGCAAAAAATATTGTTTTCTGGATATAGGTCAAGCTTTTGACAAGGTTTGGCACGATGGTCTTCTGTATAAAATCAAGCGCTTTCTCCCTTCTCACTTCAACCTGCTCACATCTTATCTAAGCGATCGTCAGTTTAGAACCAAAGTAAATGGTGAAGTCTCTGACTCATTCACAATAAAGTATGGAGTACCGCAAGGTGGTGAATTGGGCCCTCTGCTTTATTTACTATATACAGCAGACCTTCCTACTACAACTAATACCATAATCGGTACCTTCGCTGCAGATACAGATATCTTGCAAGCCACGAAAATCCTGTAACTGCAACTTCCTACCTACAAGACCATCTGAACATAATACAAAACTGGACCAACAAATGGAAAATTAAGATCAATGAATCAAAATCGACACAAGTAACTTTTACCCTGAGAAAAGGTCGATGTCCTCCAGTCACCATCAACGACGCCTTCATCACACAATCTTCTGCAGTGCGATATCTAGGGCTACACCTAGACGAAAAATTTAACTGGAGGGAGCACATAACAAAGAAGAGAGAGCAGATAGATCTGAGATTCAAGGAGTTATACTGGCTACTCGGAAGAAGATCACACCTACCACTCGAAGACAAAATTTTACTATATAAAGTAATAATAATACCCATGTGGACGTACGGCATCGAATTGTGGGGTTGTGCCAGCAAATCGAATATTTTTATCCTCCAAAGATCCCAATCTAAAATCCTACGTAAACTGACAAACGCTCCCTGGTGTGTGTCCAACCGAACGTTACATGACGACCTTCGCAATCCATTCATCACCGAGATCATACAAAAAGCAACAAACTTCATGACAGACTTACAACACACAGCAATGCCCTTATACGTCCACTTTTACATCCCCAAGGCAACAGAAGACTGAAACGCCACTGGCCAAACGACATCAGATGAAAAAAGAAGAGGACTCCTCACTGGAAGAGGCCTCATCCTGACATATAAGGATTTTCATTTTTAAGGTCCTATGTTAGCACATGAGCCCATAGAATAACTTATTCTGATTGCTAATTAATGTACAATAAAAAAAATTGCCACTTCAATTTACAACTACATCTTCCGTAATAATCAGATATATTACACTTAAATAGTTGATTTTGCAACAATTATAATTAAACAATTAAGTTGGGGAACATACTGAAATTCGTTTTATTCGTTATATACCCCGAATCCACAAACCACTTTTAAAAAATGTAGCAAAGAAATGTCAGGACAATGCAAGCCGTTTAATCTGATCACATCAGAACTCGAGATTTTGGTAACAATAACCGATCGATAACAATAAAAGGTGAAAATATTCTTTTCCTTTTTCGTTTGTTTGTAAGATCTTCCCGTTTCTGACGCATATCAATGCGGTTTTTTCGTATTTTCCTTGAACTTTTCTCCGCAGCGTCTTCTATTTCAACACTTTTTTTTTTAATTGTACACAAAACTAGTTGCAAAACGTTTAATTGTGATGCTGCATTCATTCCGCTGGTTTATTTTCGAAAACTTGTCATCTGTTTTAAACTGTTAACTGCTACCAACCAGCCTGTAGGTTACCTTACGAGAGAGAGCGAGAGGAGAGAGAGAGAGGGAGGAGAAAGGTCCGGTACCCTTCAGCTTGCTATCTAGGTTATTTGACATATTAAAACATATTTTTGAACTGACGGACCACATTCACAATTTTTTTTAATATTTTAGGTGGGCTCACATAGCAAATAATATATTTTTTTAATTAGGTCAATATAGGAAAATACATTCCAAGCAATGATCAACACTAAGTTATAATTTTTGGTAAAATAATTTTTATATGCAGATTTTAAAAATTATTTAATATTGTTGGAATGGTCAAAAAATATTTTGATAGCGCTTATACTGCCTTTTACAATCTGCCCAAAAATGATTTTTCCAATACTTCAAACAATCCAGATATTAAACTGATTCGCCTTAACATACTCTGCATTCATATAAATATTTTTGAAGACGGCGAGGATTTTGATTATACTTTGCTACTTAATAAGGACTTGAAAGATCTACAAAACTGTTTTTTAATTATTGGAAAAAACTCTCTTGGCCGCCTTGAAAAAATTTTCGAAAATTGCAAGTGTTGTTAAACGATGAAGTGTCTAAATTTTTGATTGCATAGAATCATACATCATTTTAAACCACTGTACTGCACGATATTTTAGAACACCCGGTGCAATTCACATGTTCTACTATCTACTTCTTAACTCTCTTTGTAGGTTACAAATTCCCTTACATGTTGCAATAGATAACAATGCAACTACAAACGCTTAATTATAAATAATCAATATGGTAACAGTTCCTTGTTTTAATATACATACTTAAAATTAAAAAAAAAACATACCGACGCCAGATATTATTTACATTAAAAATGATTGCCTATTGTTGGGATGAGCATGTTGGTTGTTTACGGAACATTTTACAACTGGATATTTGCAAGCTTTATATCTGAAGTTCTATTTTTAATATTATTTAAAACTTTCACAGCGATGACTAAAATACAGGGCGATTCTAAAGGTGTGCGAAAAACTTTAGCCACATATAGCTAAAGCTCTTTACACTCTAAATCAGATTGTAATTTTTTTAGGCGTTGTGTAATCTTCAAATTTTTACAAGTTTTGTTTAATTTCCGGTCAAAAAAATGTACAGTTGAGTATAAAAGGTGGATGAAATTCGACCAGAAGTAAAACTTTGGTTTAAAAATTTGGAAATTAGTTGTATGTACATATATACAATGCCATACTAAGATTACATTATTGGTCTAAAGAGTTAAAAAAGTCGGAAATCATTCTCATCCCAAAGCCTGGAAAACCATTACCATTGCCTCATATCGACCAATAAGTTTATTATCTGTAATCTCCAAACTATTAGAAAAATTACTACTACCCCGCATAAAGGATCTCCTAAATATAATCCCAGAACATCAGTTTGGTTTTCGTTCAGAGCATTCAACCGTACAACAGTGCCATCGCATAATACACGCCATTAATGAGGCTATAGAAGCAAAAACATATCGTTCGGCAGTTTTTTTAGATATGGGTCAAGCCTTTGACAAGGTCTGGCACGATGGATTATTACACAATATTAAGCAGTGCCTTCCAACCTCGTACTATACCTTACTAAAATTGTATCTGGAGGATAGACAGTTCAGAACAAGAGTAAATGAAGCAACTTCGGAATTCCAATCCATCAAATCTGGAGTACCACAGGGCAGTGTTGTGGGGCCAATGCTGTACCTGATCTATACATCTGATCTCCCAACCACCGACTATACTTTAACAGGAACATTTGCAGATGACACGACCCTCTTGGCAATCCACGAACATCCAGTGGTAGCGAGTTCGAACCTTCAGAAACATCTCTTCCAGTTAGAAGAATGGCTCAAAAATGGAAAATCAGATTTAAACTAAATCTCAGCATCTTAGATTCACCATAAGAAAACAACAATGTCCGCCAGTTTTCATCAACAATATAGAAATCCCAAGAAGATCAAGTGTAAAGTACCTAGGAATACATCTAGATAGCAATTTGACGTGGAGGGAACACATAAAGAAAAAACGAAAACAGATTGAAATAAAAATGAGAGAACTACATTGTTACTAGGTAGAAGTTCAAAAATGTCACTAGGAAATAAAACCTTGATAAATAGCCATAATTGTGCCCATATGGATATAACTGTGGGGCTGTGCCAATAAATCCAGCATGGACATTATCAAACGTGCACAATCAAAAATCCTCCGAACAATAACTGAAGCCCCATGGTGTATCACAAATCAGACACGCCACTAAGATCTCAATGTACCAACCGTTCAACAAGTAATTAAAAAAAACAGCAAACACCATGAAAGGCTAGAATTCCATGACAACCCTCCCCTTCGGCCACTTTTGCATGAATATAACAGAAGACTGAAAAGGAAGTGGCTAATGGACCTTAAGGGTTCTAGGCGAAAATCCCGAAACAAAAATTCCGAATCAAAAATCTCGAAAGACAAAATCCCGAAAACAAAAATCTCGAATGACAAAAATCTCGATTGACAAAAATTTCGAATGACAAAATCCCGAAAACAAAAATCTCGAATGACAAAAATCTCGAATGACAAACATCTCGAATGACAAAAATCTCGATTGACAAAAATTTCGAATGTCAAAATCCCGAAAACTAAAATCTCGAATGACAAAAATCTCGAATAATCCAGATTTTGTAGTTATTAAGTTGTATACGTATTATACAGCGTGATTCACGTCAGAATACGCGCCTGAAAGGTCAACAATATGCAACGCCACCTACATTTCCGCGTTTACGCCGATTTCTAATATCTCTCATATGATTCTATTTCATTTTTATTTAAAAGTTACTATTTTATTTTTATTCTATTTAATTATAAATGTCATTTGACATGCGCTGTGGAAAAAATTATACAGAGAAGTTTAAATTGTGGGCAATTCCTCTTAAAAAATCTACACTGTTGGTGTCAGCATATCGAGCAACACAATTTTGCAGCCTGTCACATCCCTGTACTGTTTCTTCTGTGCAAATACATTTCTTCCCTGAATATATTGTTCAATTGTGATGTCATTTAGCTGGTGTTCGTGGCCATTAACGCCATGTAAAAGTGTAGAAGATGCAAGTACTTTAATCCCTACAGTTCTTTCTCTGAAACCTATATCTATGATTAGAAACGAATATTTACAATTCGAGATTTTTGTCATTCGAGATTTTTGTTTTCGGGATTTTGCTTTTCGAGATTTTTGTCATTCGAGATTTTTGTTTTCGGGGTTTTGTCTTTCGAGATTTTTGTCATTCGAGATTTTTGTTTTCGGGATTTTGTCTTTCGAGATTTTTGATTCGGGATTTTTGTTTCAGGATTTTCACCGGACACCGACCTTAAGTGATGTAGAAGAGGTTTTTCTCGATGAAGAAGCCTCATCAAGACAGAAAAGGGGCTACTTCGAATAGTTTCTAAGTTAGCACAATAGCTCAAAGAATGTAATTTCTGATAGCTGCTTAGCGCAAAAAAAAATTAAAAAAATATTTGTTGACATGCTAGTCCAAATGCTTATTTCATGCATGATGGAGCACGCGCACATTATTCCGTAGAAATAAGAAACTACTTAAACGAAACATTGGGCAATATCTAGAATGGGCGGGGTGATCCTGTGCCATGGCAGCCTCGTTCGCCAGATCTAAATCCGCTTGATTTTTGTATATGGGGTTATCTAAAATAAGCTGTTCTAGATTCAGATTATTTAAGAAATAAAATTATCAATGCTTTCAATCAAGTCAAAGAACTCTTTTTAGGGGAAGAAATCGTGCATGCGCCGACGCAAATGGTAGCCACATTGAACATCTTTTGTAAGAGTTTATTTTAGTTAGTCAGTTACTACTTACTTGTGAACTATTTTTAATCAGTGTTTATCTCCGAAACTATAGATTTCCGAATATATGTTTATTCGGAGTTTTTTGCTTGTTTTTAGCCCAAGAAGTCAAGTATTATGCAATGAAAGTAGGACACCCTGTGTATTGGATTTTATTGTAATTATATTCGTTAAAATAAATTACATTTAAAAGTGAGAACTATTATTAAAACGTTAGATATTTTAGATGGATTTTACAACAGTAATTGAAATTTTACCCTCCACATACTCATACAAAGATGTAGAGACGTCGATCACGTATGTTTTATAGACTTTGCATTTGATATGGTGAAAGATGACAAATTAATTAACATCTTAAGAAAAACAGGTATTGACGAAGCTGACAAGAACCACACAAAATTTTTATTGCGGCCAAAAAGCATCGGTAAGAGTTGACGAACAATTAACAGAGGAAGTAGACATCTGTAGGGGAGTGAAACAGGGTTGTGTTTTGTCTCCACTTCTATTCAACATATATTCTGAAGAAATTTTTAATAAAGCATTGGACGATATTCCAAATGGCATGGAGTCTTGATTAACCTTTGATGATACCGTTCTTCTAGCAGATTCCCTGGAGGACTTACAACTTCTGGATCGAGGCATAGAAGTGGGAGATGAATACAGTATAAGCCTGAACACGAATAAAACCAAATATATGGTAATTTCTAAGAAAAACGACGCTCACGTGGGTACAAGACTTTATGCGAACAATGTTGCTTTGGAAAGAGTGGAAAGCTTTACCTAAATGGGGGTGCTTAGTAAATAATCAATGGGACCATAGCAGGGAGATAAAGCAAAGAATACTAAAAGCAAGAACAATATTTCTAAAAATGCGCGATGTGTTTTCTAGTAATACTCTGAGTTTGCCACTACGTATGAGACTGGTTAGGTGCTACGTGTACTCGTGGAGGCCTGGACACTCACGGTAGCTACCACCAGGAGAATTGAAGCTTTAGAAATGCGGGTGTTCCGACGAATTCTGAAAATCAGCTGGGTAGAGCATGTGACTAACAACGAAGTCTACAAAAAAAATTGTTGTGGACAGAGAACTGATGAAGACCATTAAAATAAGGACTCACATCTCTACGGCATATCATGCGTAATGAAAAATATGCCATACTCCAAGTAATCATTCAAGGGAAACAAACAGTAAAAGAGGACAGGATAGACGAAGAATATCCTGGCTGAAGAACCTACGCCAGTGGTATGGCAAAACGTCCAATGAACTCTTCCGAGCGGCCGCGAACAAAGTCTCGATCGCTATGATGATGGCCAACGTCCGTTGAGCGGATAAGACACACGAAGAACAATTAAAAATTCTGATGAAGCGAAGAATCCGAAGATTAGAAATGAAAGTGGAAAAACATTCTAATTCTACAAATTAGACGTGCGTTTAAACATAGTTCGAAACTGCTTGTTAACAGAGCAAAATATACCGGACGAGCTGTACCACTTACACGATATAATTGTTGATATTTCCGGCCTTTACCAATTCCAGAATATGTTACAAAGCTTGTTTTGGTGATCTACTGGTTCTGCTGCTGAAAAGTTCATTCTTGCAAGTTACAGCTGCTATACTTATGAATCATCGCATATTGTTTTTAGTATTTATCGTTTAAAAATATTGTGACGTCAATTACTTGCACGTAGGTTGTACATCTACGCAAATAATAAAAAACCAGCAATTACTTGCTTAATGTTTATTCAAATGCTCTGGAGATAGCTGATGCAAACAATGTTTACAAACTTTACAAGTAAAATATTATTCATTACCAGACTGTTTAATTCGATATTTATTTAATTTTGCATCATTTTGACAAGATATTGTGGTATGTAATTCACAAATATTTGAACTTTATATCTATACATAAATACATAATAGTAATGTATAAGTAAGGTAATTATAGAGCTCCTAGGTGTAGACTGAAATAATAGGTAGGTAGTGCTGTTGAAAACAATAATTGAACTGGGTTGAAACTAGATCTTAGAATTCAATGAAGTTGCCAGTTTTTATAAGTGGTTTGCCAAGTCAACTAAAAATAACAACTAATTCACAGTTTCTAGAATTTAATAGTTGTCATGTAAATAATGTAAAAAGAATCCGTGTAAAAAAGATTGCTTTGCAGGAATATGTTAACAAAAACAATTCTTGGGGAATTTCTAAAATATTTTCTGCTATAAAAATTTTATTAATTAAAAACAAAATAAAGGTATCTCAAACATGGGAAAATTTGTAGACGAAAGTATAAGTTTAAAAAAAATGTTCACATTTATTGGTTATACAATATTGAAAATGATAAAATAAAAATTAAATAAATACAGGGTCTAACTAAAATGCTTGCCCAAATTTTAAGATTGAATTCTCCACACCAAAACAAGAAAAAAAGGTTCATGTGAATATACATAAGTCTTAAAATGAAACTTGTCCGAACACTTTTCTGCAAATAATCATGATGGTAGTTGGACAAATGTTTTGGAATGTTATGTGCGTACATTATTCACCAAGGTTGCAGATTAGAGCATAGTTTCGTTTTAATAAGTGCACCAGAGGCGCCTCAAATGGGAGGATCAAGTACTGTTTTCTAAAATATCTTTCACATTGTTTTGTTTTTCTTATTTTTTACAAAACAGTCTTATTTAATATGTAAAAATATTCAAGTCTTGTTAAACGTTGATAAACCTAACCGTTTTCGAGATTTTTAGTATAGAGTTAATCAATGATTACAGAGGGGAGGGAGGTAAACGGTTTACCGCGTGTTTACGCCGCCGCGCCGACGCTAACCTTGTCCAACGCACGCAAAACATAGAAAAACAATACATTACAAAACGCCAACAAATTAACAAAATTCGTGGTAATGTAAACAATTATTATGAAACCTTGATAGAATTCTACATTATCCAGGCGCATGATTATTTTGACAGTTTTCTGATAGACGCCAATTGCTATGTTATGGAGCACTTGTCTGGTGGCCTAGGGTCAGACAAGTTACGACAGTAACCAAATTAGGACATGAACAACGTCTACGGCCGCCTTAGAGATGATCTTAGGCCTTTCACCACTCGACCTTTTTGTGGAGGAAGTAGCTATGACAACGGCTTTGAGGCTGCGCCATAAGGGTCTGTGGCACACAGCAGGCAGGGGAGGCAGACATACCCGCATCCTGGATGAGGCAGTCGTCACGACCCCCCTTCTAGACGCAATGATAGACAACCTCCCTCCATAATATGCCTTCAATAGACTTCAGTGTTTATGCCAATGCTGAGCCAACCCAGCATATGGTCATATCCATCTTTACTACCAACGGATCTACAACGACGCATGGAACGGGTGCCAGAGTCTTCTCCTATGACCTACACCACAGTATACCACTAGGCAAAATTGTTACCGCTTTCCAAGCGGAGGTAGTAGGAATAATGCATGGTGCAAATGCATTTCTTGAACGACCAGGAACTAACGTTATGGTATCTACAGTGACAGCAGAGCCGCTTTACTATCCCTGAGTAATGGCAAAATTACCCCAGGAGCGGTACTCCAGTGCCGTGAAGTTCTCGCCGATATCTCAAAAGATAATGTCATTTCTCTTATATGGGTGAAAGGATATGACGGAAACTATGGCAATGAGGAGGCTGACGAGATTGCGAGACTGGCCTCCGAACAACCTCTTTGGAGACCAGAACCCGTTATTCCTATATCCCCGAGGACATTAAGCTTTATGCTGTACCAGGAAACCCTAGAAAAGTTCACACGAAGATGGGTAAACGCTTAAAGTTGTCGTCATGCAAGGGCTGCTATTACTGCACCCTCGCCAAAGACAGCCATATTTTTTGCGCAACTGTCCCCAAAAAACCTGCGACTAGTTGTAGGTAGCTTATCTGGACACTGCACCCTAAATCAACACATGCACGGGATGGGACCGGCGGACAGCCCGAACTGTCGAGAATGCAACGGGGATAACGAGACGGCAGAACACGTCCTGTGTCACTGCCCAGCTCTCGCAACAATCAGAGGATCCATGTTGGGAGACTTTTGGCCTGATATGGCCGAAATCAGCAACACCCCACATGCCCAAATTGGTGAGCTGCTGGGGAGGCAGCAAAATGGGCCCACCTATGTGGCCTAAGTGCACGTGAAGTAACCCGCCCTCCCAAAAATCTACAATGAACAATGAATGCAATGATAGACGTCAACGTAATTTTGAACTATTTGAGCATGCTCACAGACCGAATTTCTCACAAAATTCTGGTTCGTGTTCCAGAATTTTGTACAATATTTAAGTGAATAAATTTTCGACTTTTACTATTTACAGGAGTAGATATTATAATCTTTCCATCCACTGACAATAGTCTGTTCAAACCAACAGTCTACAACAGTTTGTTTTAACCAAGTTAATTTCATTTTGAAAAGTGGGGGGAAGTTCAAATCACTATTTGAAGATACATTGGTTTGACAATGATTTTTGAACTTGCTACGATGCTCGTATAGAGATATAAATACAATTGTTTTAATGTGGTAAACTCATTTGCAAATAGAAAAGTAGTAGGTAAGTATTGCATCAAAATTTGCAAATAAGTGCAATTGCTTTCACGTACCGAAAATTTCTGACAACTAAATAGGGGTAATTTAGACACCTCATCACTATCAGAATACATCACGGAAATTAAATTTAGTGTCTTGTCACCCGTCAAGCACAAAGTTAACTGAGCAAGTATAATACTTATGTAGACGATTTTCGCTAAAACATAATTAGGAAAAGAGCGAAAAATTCTTACACTCACTAACTATAAAGTAATTGAATATACCTATACGAATCTTAAAGTTTTGCATGTAATTGTGAAAATCATGTACCATCGTGATCGAAAAAAACTAGGACATCAAAACTTTAGCTTTGTAAATCATACTCACAATAATTGTGGATAACCATGGCAATAATAACGTCCGCTTGACATAAATCATATCATCTTTAATCAGCATCCCGTTTACAAAGCTAAAATGTTGAAAAATTAACTATCCAGTGGCGTGCGACTGTCCTAGTTTTTTTCGATCACGATGGTACATACATATATTATAGTTGCTCACTTAACTTTTGGCTTGACAGATGACAGGACACTAAATTATGCAGGGTGTCCCAAAACTCCTGGGACATAGAGCTACCACGTATTCTAGAGGTCAAAAGAAGTCGATTGGACCCAACTTTGTCGTATACCAAAATGTACCGTTTGCCCGTGAGAGGAGTTCAAAGTTTACTTAAAAATCACATTTTTGTATGCTGTTCAGAAACGTGTGAACCAATTTTAATGAAATTTGGGCACATCAAAGGAAGCCACTACTTTCAGTAACGAAAGAAACCCAAAGAAAATTGGAGAAGGGTTAAAACCACCCCCACCCCCTGATAAATTTGTTCAGAATTTTTTTAAGGATGATGATACGATTCTATGTTTTTTTTAAGGTGAAGTCTTATTCATTAGCTTCATTTTTTGACTCTTGTAAAAACTCCGTAGTTCGTATAGTTTCGAAGAAAAAAATTGTTTACTCAAACACTGATAACCGATATTATTATTGCAGGTTTAATTGTATTACAAAATTTAGTTGGCCGTAGACACAAAAATAAAACTTTTTTACAACAAATGTTCAATGTGACCTCCACCTTCATTGATGCAGAGGTCAACACGACGTAAAAAATTGAAATGCACCCTTCTTAAAACATCGTCGTTTTCTCGTAGTGCGTTTACACCAGTTTGAATTCCGTCCCACAGTTGTTCAGCATTATTAATTTGTACCTCGTATACTTTTGTTTTTAACGCTCCCCATATGAAGAAGTCACAAGGATTTAAATCTGGAGACCGCGGTGGCCATTGAATGGGTGCTTCTTGTCCCCTACCAATCCATCTACCAGCAAATTGTTCATTTAGATATTCTCTTACGGCACGTGCAAAATGAGGTGGTGCACCGTCGTGCATGAAAAACATGTTTTGACGCAAATTAAGGGGCAAGTCTTCTAATAACTCTGGCAAAGTTTCTTGGAGAAAAAGAAGGTAACTAGCGCCATCCAGACGATCAGGCAATCGGAACGGTCCAACCAAAAAATTGTCGATAATTCCGACCCAGACATTAATTTTAAATTCTCGTTGATAATGTCTAGCTTTAACAGCATGTGGATTTTCATCTGCATAAATATGTTCATTGTGTAGGTTTGTCATGCCACGACGCGTAAAACAAGACTCATCAGTAAACAAGATATTAGTGTGGAATCCATCGTCGACTACTCTGCGCTCCCGAATAATTTCTGCAAAATTTAAACGTGATTCGTGGTCAAGTGGCAATAATTCTTGAACTGGCTGGATGTGAAAAGGACGAATTAATTGATCGGCAAGGATCCGACTTACAGTGCTTTTTGGAATCCCAGTTTCACGTTGCAATATTCTGGTACTGATCTCAGGATTGTTATCAATCCTTTGAAGAACTGCTTCTTCCACAATGGGTATTCGGGCTTGTCGAGGTCTTCCAGTGTTAAATCTGGCTGGCTGCAAACTTCCTGTTTCTCGAAGACGACATTCGATACGAGCAAAAGTTTTGTGATTTGGAATTCTTCGATTTGGATATCTCTCTTGATACACGCGGACACTCTCGCGGCAGTTACCTTGATAGTATCCAAGAACTAATAACATGTCGGTCTGCTCATTGAAAGGGAAATCCATATTTGATAGCGGCAAAAATAACAGCAGCAACAACAACAACAATTAAAGCAGCAACGATGGTTACAATAAAAAAAAGAATACAAAAGCAACAAACAGTGAACAATTATTGAAAAATTTACTGTCAACAATCAACTGAGATGATTATGAATTTGTTTCCTATCAAAATTATCACCTTTGTTTTATTTTTGTGTCTACGGCCAACTAAATTTTGTAATAATTAAACCTGCAATAATAATATCGGTTATCAGCGTTTGAGTAAACATTTTTTTTCTTCGAAACTATACGAATTACGGAGTTTTTACAAGAGTCAAAAAATGAATCTAATGAATAAGTCTTCACCTTAAAAAAAACATAGAATCGTATCATCATCCTTAAAAAAATTCTGAACAAATTTATCAGGGGGTGGGGGTGGTTTTAACCCTTCTCCAATTTTCTTTGGGTTTCTTTCGTTACTGAAAGTAGTGGCTTCCTT
>JABXWE010001495.1:0-36001 GCA_014611495.1 Limonius californicus | reverse complement strand
AACAAGTGTAGAATTAAATGTAGCTATATACTAAAGTACAATAATTAAACCTCTTTGCAGTTAACTAAAGATAAACATTTATTTACCAATATTTTACACAATATTCTTAATATAAATCAAAGACAAGACAGCTTCTAAATATTTGAATTTAAATAGTTATTCAAATATTAAAATAATTACATTTCTACTGAAATACCAATAACTAAAAATGCAGTGTTAATTATGTATTTGAAATCATTTCAACACAAAGGTGAATCAGGTACAAAGTTTAAAATAGGTTAAACACAAACCAGAGTGACTCACGCACAAACTAAATATCATTTTTTATCATTACTAAATAACATCGACTAAAAGATTAAATTTCAATTAGTTAAATATTTTTCACATAATTAAAACTGGCTGAAATAGAGAAATATTATTGCATTTAATTAATATGGACTACTTCATTTTCATAAAACAGTTTAATCGCTGTCGTCTTCATATTCCTTGTCTTCGCTGTTCGATTAATCATCACCCGAATTAATTAATCAAAAGGTTCCACCTCGTCAACTATAATTTCACGATGCCGCCAAGATTTTATAAGATCTTCTGTATGTCGTACACAATTTTTCCATTCATTTTCATCGCATTGATTTAAAGCTTTTTCCCATATTTTTATAACTTGCTCATCAGTAAAACCTTCGAGCCCGATATATTTGTCGTAGTAGCGTTTAGTATTCGCCCACCTGTTTTGGAACCACTGAACACTGTACATAAGTGCTATCTCTTTTCGTTTCACGAGACATCGCAGTGCATTTCATAAACTTTAGAGCGGCAATCTGCAAGACTTGCGCTCTAATAGCCTGTACGAACTAAGGAGCTAGAAAGAGAGCAATATAACTATACAAGTGTTGTGGTGGTTCGTACTGCGTAGGGCCACCCGTCAAATAAGACGACACCCGCCTATCATTTCCCACGTTCATTTTCTCACAAATTTTCTGTTGTAAGGTGTCAAAATCTTTACGCTTACATTTAGACAGTTGAAAGATTTACCCAAAAAATGGAAAAAAATTAGGGGTCTGCCATTTAAAAAAAATTCTGATAACGGCATCGCTTAAAAACAATTGAATGTCGGAAAATGATTTTACCATACAAATGTGAATTTTTTTTAATCGACGTGTTTCAAGTTCACACATTGGTTGACTTAACATTAAATTTATTATTTTTATATAAAGTTAATTCAAACAATATAATATCAAAAATAAGATTTTGTTCATATTTTGAATTTCATATGCTTTGTATTCTTCATACATACACACAGTTTTTCCAAAATATTATTAACGTTAATGAATTATAGCTAATAACTGGCAGATTCGTTAATTTACAGTATGTTTAGCACACATCACGCCAGATCACATAATTTGAATAATATTAAATGTAAATTTTGAAAAATCCTAATTAAGTTCGACGTCCGGCAACAGTGCGTATGTTTTGTGGATGTTTAGAGTACTGCTTGTGACCTGTTTGGCCTAAAAACAATACAGATATATATATATATATATATATATATATTCCCCCTACCTTACCTAATACGTCCAGCAAACAAAGAAAGAAATTACTGAGAATAACGTATTAAAATTAATTAAGGTAATTCACATCCAGTACCACGGCTATATGAGACTCTCAGGGTAAATGCTGTATTAGGAACTCACTACAACTCTTTTTAATTTAGAAAAAGTAATAAATGTTCAATAATTTCCATAAATGAAGTCTGAATTCACAATCCATTACATGAATGCTCCCTAGTTTTACAAATTTTAAAATTACAAATTAAAGAAATAATAAACACCACTGAATCTTCTCGATTATAGTTAAATCTTAAATGTAAAGTATCACCAACCTTGTTCGACGCCACAAAAACTAATCACCAACCTCTTTCTTCAGTAAATCTTTCCAAACTGCTCCAAAACACTCCTACCAGCTCTACAGAGCTTTATCAACCTCCACCTCGGCTCAAATAACTTCTCCAACTTCTCCTGGATGTAAATTGTAGTAAAACTTTTACAAAAAATTATTCTTGTTCAAGTACCAAATCAAAGATATATCCACCACTCATTAAAAAACTTTATTCTCCAGCTTATAAAAACCTTTACAATCTTCTATGTAGAAAAAAAAACTCGTTCAACAGCTATTCTATAATACCACAGCTTTAATACGACGTTAATTTTAACTTTTTATACGAGATGCATAAATGCACACCTTTTCCTTTTTTCAAATTTTTATCGTAACTAATCAATAAATTTTCATTTTTCCCTATTACCAATAACGATCACATTTTAAAACACAATCTCCTATCTATAAATAAATTACACCATACCTAACAACCATAGGACATCGCGTGCAATAGATAAGAATTAATAATAATTCCTTTCTACTCCAAAGAAAATTCATAAATGATCTAAAATATGTTTTAGAATAGATGTAAGCCGAAAAAGAAACAGATTATAGAAAGCTCCAAATCCCATCACACGTCATCCCTGGTTTATTATCATCAGTATAAGATTTATTGAAAAAAAAAATTAAATATTGAAGCACCTTCACACCCCAATACGATAACACAACAATATATATATATATATATATATTTATATATATGTGTGTGTGTATATGCGTGTGTAATGGATGTATTTAGGTCGCTTTTATTAGCGTATTTAGCGTAACAGAAAGGTTGAGATTCTTCTTCTTTCGTTAAGTCTCCGGCCTGTTTCATTGTGGTTTTACCCAACTATCTAGATATGGTCGTCCAGGCTGTCTTTGGCCCCGGAGTTTTCCATATCTTGTTATTTTTGCCAGTCTTTCTACGTGTGCATTTTAGAGATTTCTTCTTTGTCTTGCTCATTTAACTAGATCGTCTACTTCGCATAAGGTTCTTATCTCAGTGTTAGACACATGATGTATTTTGTCTGCTATTGGTCTCAATATCTTCACTTCCAGCATTCTGGTAAAAGTTTTTGTTGTCACTGTATCGGCTCTAGCTCCTATCGCATATGTTATGACTGGTCTTACACATGTTTTGTAGATTCTGCGTATACTCTTAACAATCATATATTTGTTTCTCCAAACCTGTGTCCCGGAGACAATTCAAAATAGCAGCTCCATTGTTGGTTTGGCTTATTATAGTTTCCTTCAAGATATATCGTTACTGCCTCACCGAAAGGTCCTTGGTAATCCCTGGTTAACACTTAACGAAATTGTAAATGCCGGTAAAATGACAGACCCCGCTTTAGGAATTTCATTTGCAAGTTCATCATTTTCAAATATCCATTTTATTTAGGTATAAATAGTTCTTTACCCTTTTTAGTAACAATATACATAGATTTGTAACTACATGAAACATTAAATATACTATTTTTCTGGTGTATCTATTTTACACTGGCTGGAATTGTCTGTCCAACTTTTTTGATATCGTGAGAGTTGTTCCTCCTAAGTAACATATTCCGCCAAGGGCGTATCCAGTTCAAAACCAAAGGGGGAGCAACCTTTTGAATCATATTTCTTTAATAGGGGAAGGGAGTCCATGGGGGTGAGCATGCAATAATACACAATTACAAAAGAAAACCCCTATTTATTAATAAAATTAATTTTTAAACAGTTCCCACTAATTGTTCCTTATTTGCGAAAACCCATTGACGGTGAATGCTTAGCATGGCTAAATCATTTAACTTATTTTCACCAATAGTGCTTCTAAGCCATGTTTTAGTTCGGCGAAGGGAGCAGAATGAACGCTCTATAGTGTTTGTTGTGCAGGGCTGTGAAAGCAAAATCTGTAGCGCCTTTCTAATGGTTGAAAAAAGCAATCCGCTCATTTTTAAAACTTGGATGATATCTAGCGCTTCTTCTTACAATTCTTTTTCTGCTTCGAAGTCTTCCAAATTGTAAAAACTGGGACAAGACGAAGTACTTTCATTCCATTCCTCCAATGAAATGTCTCATGTTACTGAAAATGCAGGCGATTTGTCTGCAGAAACTCTGACTTCTAAAGATGATATGATGGAATCCAAGTAAGGAATTATTAGAGACCTTTTCCAAAATTCGGATGGATTTCCGACTGGGGGGTTGCTTCTATGCATTTGTTGCCAGCAACGTGAGTAGCGGTTATATCAACAGTCAAATGCTTTGCAACGTCGTCTGCTTCTTTTAAAACGTCAGTTGTGACATTGTCCGCATCTTGCCAATGACGAAAATAGTTTGAATGTGCTGTTCAGCTTAAACTATATCAGGTGGCTCCAATTGGAGTGTATTCGCTACGGATTCCAGTATAGAGGAATATTCGCAATTAATGCAAGTGCCAACAAATGAAGATCTGCTCGCCGCTGCATGCATTTGATATGCATTTTTTCTTGTTGCTGCACTACCCTCTTCAGCTAATCTCTCCAATGCTTCAACAATAGCGACGAAATTATCCTTAAAAACAGGGATGCTCTTGTAATTCTCTGGCTATCTAGTCTCATACAATTTTGGAATGCTCGCAAGAAGCTTGCGTCGTAAAACGGACTTGCAAAAAAATATGATTATCTCATTGATAATTCCAACGCAGTTTCGAATTTGTGGGATAAACGTTTAAGTCGTTTGCGACAAGTTTTAACTTGTGCGAGTAGCAATGGAATATAAAGCGTTATTGTACTTCTGCCGTAAAATCGCCTGCACACCCCCTTCTTTCCCAGACATGGTGAAACATCCCTGGAACCCTAACCTCACGCACTTATCAGGGTCTAGGTTGAGATTTGTCACAAAACCTTCAAGGGCTTTGGCAATACTTTTGGCATCAAGCCTTTCAAGCTCTACAAAGCCTAAAAATTCTTTTTCGATTACGTTGGCCTTTTTTTCGAAGAACAGTAGGTAATCCAATAGACAGTCGTTTTTTTCCCGAAATATCCGCGGTTTCGTCAGCCAGAATGCTGTAAGCGTAAGCTTCCTTATTCCTTGTGACAATTTGTGCCTTGCTTGTAGTGCCGCATAGATCAATTATTTCATTTTGTATGAAAGGTGATCGGTATGACACATTTTAATTTTAATTGTGAATCGCCTGCTTCGATGCGTAAACGGCATAAGTCTATAAGTACGCCTTCATCCAGATTTTTGCCTCTGAGAGGTAAATGATGTGTGCCGGAAAAAATTACGCAGGAAGCAACTGGGGATAAACTTTTTTGTTTTTTTTTAGTTTAAACTTTTTCCACTGCCCCCGCCCCCCATTACGCCCTTCTATACTCTATACTTCTATACTTCTATTTTCTTGGCGATATGTTTTGATGTTTTGGAGATACTCGCGGCGCCATGCTTATAATCTGTTTGATTCCATAATAACTTGACGCTTGTTTATAGTTTTATGTTTAAATCCCAGACGTTTAATAATTCCTAGCAATGTACTTTTGGAACACTGTATTTGCAGTATAGTCTTCATTCAATTTTTGATTTAATAATTTTGCCCTAAGCAAGTTTTCCCGGTACATTTAATATATTTTTCACCGAATTAAATGTTCACTATCATTCCACAGTGTCCACACTTTTAAATAAAGTGTAAATAAATATCTACCTCACCCAGAAGTTCATCAGCAACTGCTTTAAACTGTTTACTTCTTACGTTTAAAAAGTATGTCATTAAGGCAGACAATAACGGAAGATCTAATCTAACCTCTAAGAAGTAACTTATTATTGATGCCAGCTAATGTTGATACATCATACATAGCTTACTAGGTTTACCATAAATAAGAATAGCGCAACTAAACAGGGTAATCTTAAATAATGAATTAAACCAGAGAATTTACGCTTCTTGCTTGAGTCACAACCCCTAGGTTACCTCAGCCTCTTCGCAGTATGTAAATTTACCTGTGTGCGGCCAGTGCTTTAAGCCGAGTTACAATTAGCTTGTAAATCCTTGTTCCACAAGTACCTTTTTAAAGCGGATAACGATATAATTTGAAGTAGACTATACCTCTTTGTAGCTAGCTATTTCCACATCCAGATATTTGAAACCTACGTAACAGGTTAAGACTGACACAACGAATACGGATTTAATAGACAGAGACCCTACTTCGAACATATTCTATAATAAATTATCACAATTAGCATCCATATTTAGTTACAACTAGTATTAATAATAATTACGTGAGATTATATGCATGCAAATATACTACGACATGCGTCTTAACAAATTTTCGAAGTAGCCTACTTGACCAAGCTTTTTAAACTCCAATTACTAACCCTACAATATTGTGTGTTAACTTAGCATCATCATACTTTCACCTCCTATGAGTCTTTACCTAAAAATATCTATTATTTAATAACTGCTAACTAGTTCATCACATAATTGTATGTAAATATAACACATTTGAATAATTTGTTTAATGGCCATACGCATTTACTTTAAGTGTTATACTTGAATCCTTACACAAGACAGAATTACTTCTCCTAAATCATGACATTTTAAATTATGTTAAAACAGTTTGTTAAGTAAATTGGACTAAGAATCTAAAACAGAAAAGTTAAGCTGTTGTTATAATGGCTTCAAATATTTATATTGTAACTGTACTCTTTAAACGTAGGCACTATATCTGGAAAATCCCCAGATTCGCACGTGGATTAATAAAAAGCATACATTTTCTGCAAAAAACGCTTACGTTTTTAGACTACGCACAAACTTATTATTAGAAATAGTAAGCAACATAATGAAATCAATATTTTAGCTGGACCAATAATCCAGAAAATTGGATGGTGAAAAACGAGACCGGCGATCCGTTGTTGTGTGGGAACGTGACTGGAGCGCGCCACTGCCCCATTACCCACACATGTTTATGTGTCGGTGAAAACCCCAACCATGGTTATACGAGTTTCGATAATTTTTTATGGTCGATGCTCACAACATTTCAGCTCATTACATTAGATTATTGGGAAAACGTGTATAATATGGTAAGTGGTAATTAAATTTTTTGCTATTCTTAGAGTTATACGGAATTGTATTACACGGAATATCGTAAAACAGAAAACGGTCTTTAGTATTAAATAATAAATTAAAAATTACACATTATTCAATACACCGCAGGGAGTTTAAATTGTAGAAGCAATGAAAATCAGATGCAATAATGTTTGTTACAGTAAACTTTAGTAAATAAAGACTTTAACAGTAAGTATAGAAGGTTACAAATTATGCCGTTACCGTAATCACCTACGGCCTTTCTACGCCTTACAGCTGTGCATTTGCTGTCTCTAGTCACTCAATACATTAGTAGGAGATAGTAGGACAATGTGCAATATTTTTATATGTTTACTGTATCTTAAAATACACATATAATTTAAAATGCTTTTAATTTGTCTATGTCATCACAGCCAAGTTGCTTCTGCTGCCAAAGAAAGCCTTAGCAGCTATAACACAAATTTTAATGTTTAGTTTTTTCCCAATCAATGGAAATTTGCGGAAGTTATCCTTATACGAAAACCAGGCAAACCAACTCAGTCACCAGACCCTTATCGACCGATATCACTATTGCCGCTACCTTCTAAGCTAGTCGAACAAACTCTATTAAGAAGACTCCGCCCTATTATAGAAGAAAACCATTTAATCCCTCAACACCAATTTGGTTTCCACCGAAAATATTCAATAGGGTGGATCGAAAATTCTTGTTTTGAAACATGTTCTTGTAATAGTGCGGAATAGTTGCGTATGGTGATTATAAGCAAAGGAAACTTAAAATTTTTAAATTCGGTACCGAGGTTCCGCCACGTCATTAATATGTATAATAATGACTTTTTCAATTTTTTTATTCAACTTTATAATGTGGTATATTATGTCCAAGTACAACGAATTGCAGATATGTATCAGTTTCAACTGCTAAGTCAGTAACCAAGGTCATCCAGCGCCACAGTGCGCATGCGCGTGATTATGGGCATTGTCACACGTGCAACTGACGTGTAACTGAACATCTCAGTTCACCGTTTTTATCCACGCGGTAGGTCGATAACTCCGTCATTGTGTTAATTATTATTTTCGAACAGCTATTTTTTGCTGCTAGTTGGCTAATTTCTAGCCGCAATACCATGAAGGGAAATCTACGTGAAATAAAGACAAGAAAACCAGTTAACTGTGTTATATTTGGTAATCCTCAAGAATTTGGTAGGTCTGCTTTGCCGTCCTATGAATTTGTGATGAAGTGTTACCTCTTCGTGAAGCACGATTTGAAACCTAGTGCTGCAAGGAAAGAACCCACTGTAAGTGAAATCGGAGAAATTGTTGCCCAAAAACTTGAACAGATTTGGCATAATGCATCTATCCCGATCGTATCACACACTAGAATTCTACAAATGCTCCGCAATTATCATGACAAGTATAGAAATATGATAAAATCTTTTAAAGGTAAAAGCAGTCGTGAGAGTTATCAATTAAAACTAAAAGCGTTTCAAGTCGATGCAAAGAAACTGTTTGATATTTCTGCATGCAAATGCAAAGAATTTAATTTTTGTTCGTGTCCGAGAGAAAAAAGAGTTCCAGTTGAAGAGCGTTCCTTTCTTTTAGACCAGAGATCAAAGCGGAAAATGATTATAGGATCGTTGGATATAGAAAAAACCAAGCAACTTACTGAAAGAATGAAGAGAAAAATTGAAGAAGAAGCAAGAAAGGCTAAGTTATTGAAAGAAAAAGAATAACAGCCTTCAACTTCAGGTTCAGGTTCAGGCAACAACAGGTTTCTGACTCCGAACAAGAAATTGAAGAAGAAGCTTACTTGGATCCAGATGTTAATGCACCAGTACCTAAACTTAAAAAACGGAAGACAAACGCTACTCAAATGCGAACTCCCTTACCCAATTTTGCAAAAGTATGTGATCGTACCGGTATCTCCGACAGATCTGCGGCTGTCATTGCTAGTGCAGTTTTAGAAGATGTTGGTTAATTAAAAATGAGGTTAAAACTAAAGTAGTAGACAGAATGAAAGTAAGACGGCAACGAAAGAATTTAAGGTCCAATCTACAAGAGCAATTCAGATCAGAGCCTTTTAAAATTAGAGGACTATACTTTGATGGCCGTATAAACAAACCCTATTTCAAGAAAAGAAACAAAATAAATATTACAGAGAAACAATTACCAAGGGACACTATGTATTAGTAGAAGAGCCAGGATCAAAATATATTGACCACGCAGATGCAATCAGTAAAAGCATTTTGGAGTTTCTTGAAGATGGTTCTATAGATAGTTCTAATCTAAGAACAATTGGCTGTGACGGAACAGTGCTTAATACTAGTCAAAAAGGAGGTGTAATTATAAAATTAGAGAAAAAACTCCATTGTCCTCTACAGTGGAACATATGCCAATTACATGGCAACGAATTACCATTCCGACATCTATTCCAATATATTGACGGATCAACAAAAGGGCCTAAATCATTTGAAGGACCTATCGGGAAGAAACTAGAAAGCTGTGTCAACTTGCCAGTTGTTAAATTTCAGAGCATAGGTAGTAATTTGCCAGAAGTGGTAATAGATGATTTGAGTACTGATCAGAAATATTTATTGGAAATATATCTAACAATTTCCTCTAGACAATGTTCTCAGCATCTGGCTCAAAAAAAATCCAGGAAAATGGGTCACGCAAGATGGCTTACCACTGCAAATCGCGTTTTGCGTTTATATGTCGGGACTGAAGTACCATCGAATCACCTTAACATACTGGTAATATTCATTTTAAATGTGTATGCCTCTATGTGGTTCCGAATTAAAATGAAGCCTTCTTGTAAAGATGGAGCTAAACATTTGTGGGAAACTATCCAATTTAGCCGATACCTTAGTGCAGACTTACGAAATGTGGTTGATCCCGTGATTCAGCGAAATGGATTCTTTGCTCACTCAGAAAATATTCTTTTATCTATGATTACTGATAATCGACAACATATTCGAGAACTGGGAATTAGAAGAATACTGAAAGCCAGATCACAACAAAAAAATGAAAATATTCGCATATTTAGAATTCCAGAAATTAACTTTGACGCCAAGGAGTATTTTAATTTAATCGACTGGACAGAAATTTCTGAAACACGTTTAACTTTTGACATAACCGATGACGAGCTGAAAAATATGATCCAAAAGAACGAAGATACTGGAATCATAGACTTTCCCCGATTTCCATCTCATACGCAAGCAGTTGAGAGATGTGTGAAATTGGTAACAGAAGCTTCACGAAAGACAATACCAAACTTTGCTACTAAATCGGATTATAAAACTGGAATGTAAAATTGAGTTATATATTGACTAAAATTTAAAATAAAAACATTAAAATTCCAAATTTATATTTTTTTTATTTTTAAAATTTTCAACACCGTAGCGGCACCTCAAAAATTTTTGTTTTAATTCAAATTTTGTATGAGATATACTGAAGCCAATACGCAACTATTCCACAATATTACAAATTCAATATAAAAAAAAATTTTTTTGGCCTTTTCGATCCAGCCTAGTATTCAACCGTAGAACATGTGTATAGGATAGTGGATACTTAAGAAAAAGATTTAAAAGAAGAACGTGTGAGTTCAGCTGTGTTCTTGGACGTAAGCCAGGCATTTGATCAAGTGTGTATTCCTGGCCTACTATAAAAGATCAAGAAAAACCTTCCCTGGTATTACTACCTACTATTTAAATCAATCTAGAAGACAGACATATTCAAGTCAAACTGAAAATAGTCGTCCTCCAATCCACCCTATTAAAGCTGGCGCACCGCAGGGTAGCGTCCTAGGCCCCATTTTATACCAACTACTCACGGAAGACCTACTTGTTCCTGATAACGTTAAAATTGCCACATTTGCGGACGATACGGCCATAGTATCTTCCCACAGTGACCCGCTCCAAGCAACAACAAATTTGCAGAAACATTAGAGGTTTTCGAGAGATGGGCAACAACTGGCGAATGAAGATCAATGAAAATAAATCAACATTCACCCTTCGGAAAATTAACCCACGTCCTGTAACCTTCACTGGAAAGCGTATACTTTACAAAGACGTCAAATAACTTGGCATATACCTTGATAGCAAACTTACTTGAAAGACATATATAAAAAACAAAAGGAAAAAATTAGACATCCGCACGAAGAAGATGTACTGGCTCCTAGGACGGAAATCTCAACTAAGTTTAACAAACAAAGTGTTGCTATATAAGACCATAATAGTACCGACATGAATATAGGGGATCCAGTTTTATAGGAATGTGCTAAATCATCAAACATAGAGATACTCCAACGCTTTCAAAGTAAAACAATTCGTGCAATGGTATGTGACTAACCGCATAATACACAATGATCTAAAGATCCCGTGGATTAAAGACGTAATCCAAGACTTCTGCAGCAGGTACGAGGCCCAGATTAGTGTCCACCCCAGTGTATTAGTGACAGACTTATTAAATAGAGTAATTGTAACAAGACGCTTAAAACGGACAAAGTTCAATTATCTAACTAACTAGATTAGTAATAGGAGACCACGTCATGGCGATACTCCCCGCATGACCTTAATACAAAAAATTATAGCTGAGGAGATAATCCTTTCAACTGATACTTCAATTTGTCAAACTGCGTCAACAATTAAATTGTTCAGTATTGCAAGCCTTCGCGAAAGACTCTTCATAATCAACGTGTGTTTGGTGTGCCTTTGCGAGGTTTGGAGTGTTAGGCTCATCCTTTTTTTGTTTGCTGACGCTACTTAATGCATGGAAATAAGCTCTATTACCTGAAAGAACAACCTCCTCAGCTACGAGGTGGTCACTTCGTGGATACATGAAATAATACGGCTGGTGAACATTCCCGCGTCCGCCTATAGCCACTGACGTCAGAACTACTATCATCCTCATCAGTCAGGCTATTCTGTCGGACTCTCTATTATAATATTTTTCCCAACCCACCCAGCTTATCCCGGCTCAGAACATTTCGTGCTATTCGCGGATCTAACATAACCCACCCTTGAAATCCTCCATGTCCGAACTATAACTAAGGCACCACAAACACCTTGGGAAAATGCAGTGCTCAGGATTCGAACCTGGGCGACTGGTAGTATAGCTCCGAAGCCAAGCGCCGCGGCGACTACGCTACCGTAGTCCCCATTATGTACAAATTTGATATAGACACTGAATGGCTGAAAAATATTTGACTGAAACATGTTTAGTCTTTAATTTTCTACAGTTGTATACATTCCATATACAACGAGAACAAGCTCTGTTGGAATCTGATTTTCTACAGAGGTTAATAATTTTGTCTACGGTTACTAGAACAATGGCACAATTTACATACTAGTGTCCTTCTTACCGAGGACGCAAAGAAATTCAGTTCTTCTTTGAGCGCTTACGTCTCTTACGAGACGTAGCGATCTCCTATGCCTGTGTTGCCAGTTTAGAGTGCCACATACATAGAGGAGCTACAGTTTAACTTGGGCTCCGAACCACGAGAAGTGTAAACATTCTACTCCAGAGAAAATTTTCTCGGCAGAATACCTCGCTGGTTTGCCATTTCCTTGCGCGGGAGAACGGCCGTTAACACTCCGATGTTCCGGTATTGGGAATTGAACCCAGGACCTTCACCATAGAAGTCTAACGCGCTCACCTCTAGCCGACGGCCGCCTCTAAATCAATACAGTAATGAAACATAATCTCCAAAGTGCTTACGCTGATACACACGAAATAACACCTTACAGGTTCAACAGTCATATTTCTGTAATATTTGAGCCGACATTATTCAGAATTACTTCATTGGAAATTATAGGTAATTTTTGAAATAAGAGCTCAGTATTGCTGGAGAAAATCATATTACAAACCCGCCAGAATTTATGGTTCATGCATGATGGGGCACTTGCACATTTTAGTCTTACTGCTAGAGAATTTTTGAACACCAACTATCCCAATTATTGGATTGGTAGAACAGGGCTCCTGTTCTACCAATCCATACAATGTTCTGTTCAATTACATGGTCCATGTTACTAGTTCTTATGTAGACACATAAATATTGTTTTCAAAACGCCAATTTAAAAAGTTCTCTGAAATCCCATCTTGCATCGTTTTCAATTGACTAACAATACTCGTAGTATTTTTCGAAGTGTTGGGCAATCAAAGATAAGACACTATGAGGCATGTAGTTTTACCAAAGGCACTTGACATAAATAAAATTTTCTAATTTGTAGATATTAATTAATGTTCTTCTTCTTCTTCTTCTGAATATAGGCCAATGGCCTGTTAATTAACTACAATGGCGTAGGTTCTGTGAGTGTCAAAAAAGCACGTATGACAACCGGGACCGACGGCTTTACGTACCCTCAGAAGCACGACCGGTTGCATATGCCACTGTATTGGTCCACCCATCCGAGTACTGAGCACGCGGATTGTGCTGTATACCGTACGACCGGCGTCCGCAGTGTCCCCTATGTAACCGATTATTAATGTTAATGCTTTAAATTTCGGTATTTTATTTTTTGAATTTCAAGTTACCGTAACTTTCTACAAAATTATTTTCGGACATTGTTTATAAATATTATTGTTATTAATTTGAAGTGTAGAGCGCCCCTCTAACGTTAGACGAATTCATTCAGGTACACTCTATATCACACATTAAAAAACATTTTATTTTAGAAAAAGTTCAATATAATATAGTAGCCATAAGTTTGTCATAAATCCTAGCGGAATATTTCCGACTTCCACAAAAAGTTCTGAAGCGCTGACCTTAAACACATTTCTGCTTTTTATCATTCCTGTTGTTTTCACATTCGCAGCAATAAATTCTTTAGATAATCTTCTTTACTGTTGCGGCGACTCCAATAATTTACACCAGTTTTGTCGAATAACATACAAAAATTCGGGCTTCTTGTTAAATATGTATGTAAAAATCCGTATTAATAAGTAATTCTGGATATGGTCTGATTAAATGATTCTGAATGAAGTAATATTTCCAGGAACGAATTAGCCATTTATAAAAGTTCCATGTAAACGAACTTTTTCAGTATTTTGCAATATTTTCATTCCATTTCATGGTATTTTGTTTTACGGTGTTGTGACATATTTATGTGTTAATTTAAACACTGCAGTTATAAATTAAGGATTTATTAAGTCGAGTAAATCCTTGAACTGTAATGTTTGCTGGAGGATAATAAAGATGTAAGTAAATACTAAAGTCAAATTAAATTTAATTTACGTCGCCGTTTGTTTGATAAAAAACAGTTAAAAGTATATGTGATATAGGCCATAAAAACCAATATTTATTAAAAATATGTGCCTAAAAATAAACATGAGAATTCAATTCCTAAGCCACTTATTTATTTGATTAAAATCCAATTGCAAATGGGTAAGAAACTCTTACACCAATTCTAAGTAAGGACTGTCTCGAAAAGTACAAATAAGATTCTGATCTAGTGTGCCGCGGTAACCAACCAAGGTGTGTAGTTTTGTTTGTAGTGATATTTAATGTCATCAGTGTTAATAAAACGCCGTATCGCAAATTAACGCGTAATTTGAAAAATGTTGGTGCGCCATCACACTTTTCGCTTGCCGTCCAAGACTACAGCAACCCACTATTGGGTGGCGGTATTGGATTGGCCGAGAGCGGGGGGGAGGGGGCAGTAGCTTGACAACCACACTTCCGGGACCTAACTCCCACAGATGCTTCTTTATGAGGCCGTATGATGAGGCTGCTCCAACATCAAATAACGCCAGGCATTGTTGAAACAGTATACTACGAAGGCTGTCCTCTATCCGCTGAGCCTAGTAAAGTAATACACAATTTATTGACAAAACACATTTACTTTACAATTTTCAAAGTATTCCCCTCCACAGTCAATGCATTTTTGCATACGTGATAACCAATCTTCAAAACATTTTCTCCAATCTTCTCGCGTGAGGTTATTTATTTCATTTTTAAATGCCTCAATCGCTTCTTCGGTCGATGTAAAACGTAAACCCCGTAACTTATTATTTACACGCGGAAATAAAAAGAAATCATTAGGTGCTAGGTCTGGACTATACGGCGAATGACTCATTATTATTTTAATGTTTTGGACATTCAAATAATCAATCGTTCGAGCAGCAGTGTGCAACCGAGAGCATCATCTTGATACAAGATGATCTTTCATCTTAGACGTTTTTTGCGAACATTTTGGAAAACTTAAGGCAAACAAACTGTAGTGTACCATTCACATTTACAGTACCACGATCCTCCAGTGCTACAGTGGAAACATGTCCAGTAATTCCAAAAAATGTAGCGATCATCTTTCTGTTTCGGCTTTTTTCATGAACAAATTTTGTTGGAGCCGATTCGTTCTCAAAGACTCAAACTGCCGACTGTTGCTTTCTTTCGGGACCATAGCAGTATACCCACGTTTCATCACCTGTAATAATGTACATCAAATGAGACGATCCATTGTCAAAGCACCTTGCCACACGGTTTTCTTTTTGAACTGGTGTCAAATTGTAGGGAATCCAACGGGGACAATGCTTATGTACTATCAAAATGTTTATGTAAAATGGTATCAATTGCTTTCACACCAATCTTTAAAATTTCTTGAATATTCCTGGTTATAACATGGCGGTCCTCTTCAATCATGTTTCGTACAAGCCCAATATACTTTTCGGTAATTGCCATTTTTGGCTTAGGAGCTCGAAAGTTATCATTTAAGGAAAGTCGACCACGTTAAAATTCATTTACCACCGCTTTGCGATAGCTAAGGAACACAACTTGTCAGCAAACACTTGATTGATTTCCTCAAAACATTCTTTACGGCATAAGCCACGCGTGAAATTGTAAAAAATCGCCGTCCAATAATGCTCTTTATTCATTTCCACGATTTTTTGGGGTAAGAATTACTTTAAAATTATTTATTTTAAAAACCTTCAAGTATATTTGGCAACTTTCACTATAATTAAACTTGCAAACAACTACTTTAAAATGGCAAACAAAATTTGTTGCAAAACATCACAGCCTGATAGATAGGCCCAGCGGAAAGAGAACAGCCCTCGTAAAATATGCTTCGGCGGTGCAATGCTTGCATTGAAGTTGTTGGTCGTGAGTTTCAGCAATTATTGTAGTATTTGACAAATAAATAAAATTATTACGAGCATTACTTGTAGGGTTTGACTAGTATAACTCCTAAGTTCAGTCTTAGCTTGAAAACGGTGCGCGAAAGATAACTAGACATAAATAGTGTACATTCACGTTAAAGGTGACACAGCGCCAATCTATAATAAAATTAATGTTTCCAGCAGGCAGTTATTACAACTATTTAAACTCACCCTAACATGCTTTTGTTTGCTAAAACGAATATGTATAATTTTCGTGTGCATATTATGTGCAACTGTATTAAGTGCATATACATCCGAACTCTAAGAATAACAATTTTTTATTAAACTGTATCAATTTCAATTTTATAAGCATTTAACTGATTCTATTTTCAGGTGTTATCGTCTTGTGGGCCGATAAGTGTTTCATTTTTTACCGTCGTCGTATTTTTCGGTTCGTTTTACCTCATAAATTTGATGTTGGCTGTGGTAGCGCTAAGTTACGAAGAAGAAGCGGAAATAACTCAGGAGGTAAGACATTGATCGAACATATTATGTGTTTCCGATATCTAAGATAGCAGTAAATTTTCATCGTTATATCTAGTTAGAAAATAATAATGCTTTCAATTTGGGATCTTTTGCACATCAAGAATTTACGCTAACTGAGAAAATATTTTCACTGATTACATTGTTGGACCTACTCAAACACTGTTATCAATTTGATAATGTGTACATACTCTAATCAGTTCATCATCAATTGATGATCTAGATAATAGGATTTTGATCCACTGTTTGGTTATTAAAAAAAGGAATATATTTACTACTTATTCCTGCGCTCAATTCAAATTAAAAATATCCCTTCCAAACAAATACATAACCGAAGTATCTTTTATAGGAACGAAAAAAAGACCTAGTGGATCATCGTGAAGATTCCACGTTTAGTTTCGATCCTTCAAATATTAATGTTAAGAAATTATCGAAACATAAATTAAAGAAAATTGATGCTCGAAAAGGCGTTTTGTTAGCTTCGTATACCAGAAAGAAAACGAGAAGAAGAAAAAGAGCAAAAGCTCAAGGTGGTAACAACTCCTCACCAGGGAATGCTCCGAAACAAGAGGAGACCAAATCTCCGAGTGTAACAAAACAACGTCGCTCGGTAACCCCGAGTCCCAGTCCTAGTCCTCGACATGGATCACCACGACCGCAAGCACTCTCATTAGCTCTTCCAACCAAACATGTTCAACTTACAGAAACGAAGTGTCCAGATACGCTTCATCCTTCCAATAGACTGGGTAAAGTATGATACCTTCTTTTAGGAAAGTAGCTATAACTCCATGCGAACGGTAACTAAAATAATAAAGGTATTGGTAGTGGTTGAACAATTATATTGAAATTCTTATAAACTACTCTGATATTCCTGAATACGCAAACAAATATGGTTTAACTTGCCTATAGCATACGGTAAACTATCCAGATACTTGCGGACAATATGCCATATATGCTCAGTGGATGACATATCAGGAGACCAAGCACAATGCTAGCTTCTTTCAATACAGCCCATTAGATTATCTATAGACAGATAAATGACATTCACATTCTGAAACTTATACCTCCCATGCAACTGCAATTGACCGAGCTGTATAAAATGTATTTCTTGTAGGCCTATAGTCTTAAATGACCTTCTTCGCAGTCTGTTATCCTGCAAGAACTTACTTCTTCGCATCATTTAAATCAACATCTCAACAACATTTCGATATTACCATTTACATGCCCAACAATATCTCTAAGCTAAACTCTGGCTTCTCTCCAATAATCCAAACATACTTTCAGTTGTTCACTTCAATTTTCACGTTGACATACTCTTAACATTCTTGTAGATGTGTTGAAAGTAATAGCAAAAAAAAGTTCATCATAAAGAAAGAAAATCAGATACTTACATTTTAGTCACAGCAAGTGAACTTAATCATTACTTTGTGGGATCGTCATCAAAATAAACATTTTTTGAAAATTAGAATAAAATATGTCAACGACTATGTGGTGCCTTTCTTATGAAATTTAGTATATTTATTTACCAAAAATTACATATCCGTTAATAATTTTAATAGAAATTGTTTAGTTATTGACTCATTGAAATACCTAAGATAGAAAGAAGTTTGCATGGACACCCGACAGCTGTTCCGCACCATTTAAACCTTATTTGAGGTAGTAAGTGTCGTGGTACACTAACCCAGAAAGACTGACGGCTTTAGATGCTCTCCGGGGTCCGAGGTAGCAGCATGTTAGCGTAGATCCCGGACGTTTATACAAGTAGTGACTGTGAAGATCGTTGCTTAACTTTGAATACTCTTTGACACTACTCGCATTTGCCCGCCACGCTGCTCCTGAATGTAATACTGAATAAAATGTTTAAATAATCGAAATTATCGAGAAGCTTATTTGAAATTTTCGTTTACTTCCACTATCGTTAACGATGAGATACGCCCTAACGATGTACTGTATCTTTCGATATTAGCTAACGATGTTAGGAAACCGTCGTGATTAGCATGCCATTTACAAAGTACGTATCCAGAACATGTACAAAAAGCCGTGCAACTTTTTACTGCTCTTTAAGTCATTTGCTGTTCAATCTAATACTTTACAAAATTTAACAGTGTTGATGATCAATATTTGAAAGCATCATCAGCAAGGATTCCTATTTAATAGCGTAAAATAAAAACTCTTGCATCATTGTAGAGACACTTCTTCCTGAAAATTGTTAAAATAATTTTTTTAAAATGAATTCCATTGTGCAAAAGCTGTGTTCATAAAACGTGTTACCAAAAATTTTAAGAATCGTGTTATGGAACAAATTACAGTGTTTTGAATACTCTCTATATAATTGGATGACAGCGCAGATGGTTCTAATATTGCTACGCTCTAGGTAATAATGAGATACATTACGAGCTACCAACAGAAACGTCTACTAGAAAAGATATCTTCTTAACAGTAAAAGTAATCTTGAATGAAAACAATATTTTATTAAAGAAAGTGTTTGAGGTTAACCAGTGATGGATAAGGATATCACTACACTGAAATAAATTCACTGTTTCATCCACTGGCAGCCTATCATAACAGAAACTAAAAGAGACCAGAAGCATATAAAATCTACCACAAGATGTAACCCTAATCATCAAGCCCAACTTTTTCCAGTTGCTGCAATTTTGAGCTCGTCTGGTCCACATCAAACCCCCATGTTTTTTGTAATATCACCAGACCGTCTCATCTGAGGGTGTCCTCTTGTTCTTTTTCCGAGCCGTGATCGTCATCTTTGTATAACTGTATTTCATCTATTGTCTGCTTGCAGAGCTCTATGTCCCTCGAATCTCCATCTTAGGTTGGATACCATTTCCCCTATGTCTACAACTTCTGTTTTATTTCCTTTCCAGGAGTTGATTGGTTTTTTGGCCAATCAGAGTAATATGAAGCATCTCCCCTTAAAGCTAAAGTGTAACCAGTTTAGCTAAATTTATAAAAATCTATCCTTTAAAAAAATTTATATTTCACCCTGTAGTGAGGTCGGTTCATTCGCTTACTTACTAGCTCTTTCGTCCCAGTACTGATCATTGCACATCTCTCAGCTAAAGCTAAAGTAGAAGCATGAGGAACTTACAGTTTACCATCAACTCAGTACAACAGAAATTCCAAAAAAGGTTTCAGGAATTGAAATCTCAAGGCTGCCAAGACCGGATTAGGAAATCATGAATGGTGGGTTGCGCACAAAAGTTTTCTTCGCTTTCTTGATAATTCTGGGGGTTCAAAACCAAGCCACATTTGACGTTTTGCCCTGAAGACTAACGATCTGTCAACGGACAACCACCACCTATTGTGATATGGGTAATACTGTGCAAATCTTTTGCCGTACGCAAAAATTATGTTGTTGTCTTAGCCGTTGGATGGATAATTGTACCAAATTTTCAGACCTATTTTGAGACAAGTAGCTATCAGTAGTATACTACCCACTATTTTCAAAACAATTAGCACAACTAACTGTTTTTTTAATCTTTCCGTCATTATGTGATACTGTTAAACAGCTAAAAAATATCAGTAATGATCGAAATTTACTAGCTGTTTTTACAAACACTCATATGGTGTATAGAATTGAAAAATAGTATTTTGACTTGGTAACTACGGCGAACCATGCATTCCTTCCAATAACTTATTTCACAGAACATGTTCAAAATTCCTGCCACCAACTTCACGGTATTTGACTACCCTTGTAACGATGGCCTGTCGGGCATGCTGGAGCATTGCTTCATTAACGGTTGCTGCTGCTTCACGAATACGAAGTGGCCCCACAAGAAGAAATTCAGTGGTGTTAAATCTGGGCTTCTTAGAGGCCAGACCACTGTACTTTCGCGGCCGATATATTTTCTTGGCTAAAATTATCTAAGCCAGTTTCTCGTTCTAGCCGCATAATGGGATGGCGCCCCGTCTAACTGCATCCACATATCGCGGCGAACCAATAAAGACATATCTTCTAACAATATTGGGAGTTCGTCGTTCAGAAAATTCAAGTAATTGTAAGCATTCAATCGCTGAGGTAGTACAAAAGGACCTACCAATTTGTTATCTACGATTCTTGCCCATACATTGACAGATAACCTAACTTGATAATTTCCTTCATGCATGGCGTAGAGATTTTCATATGCCCAAATAGTTGCAGAAGGTAATGCGTTTTTCATAATCTTCCTCTAATAAATGTGGCACCCTGACTTTATGGTAGGGATAAAGGCCATCATCCTTTATGATCTTGTGAACAGTAGTTTTTGATGCACCAACAACTCTAGAAACAGCACGTACACTGATACTTGGCTCTTCAGTTACCAGATCAAGAACCTCTTCCAAGTTATTGTCTCTAACAGTTCCTGGTCGACCTCTATCCCAATTTTGAACAGGAAGGATATTTCCAGTTTCTCGAAATCCGTGATTTGCAGCTCGAATTACTACGTGGCTTGGATGTCTTCTATTAGGAAAACGCTGAGCGTAAACCCTAGCAGCCTAGCTGCAGCTTCCTCACAATTCGCAAGAATCCAAATCATATCCACGTTCGTATTTATAGCATACGCCGTAATGATGGTCCAGACACAGATGAACTCAATAACACGAATTAAAGGCGATTTATTTGACACACGTGTAAAAACGCAAACAACAGATTTTCGAAATTTTTATCACAGTACCCATGCACCTGCATTGTTGTTAAATTGTACTTTTACCAAAAGTATGATTTTTCTTATAACCATTTGGGTAAAATTAAAGGTATGAACTTCAACACCATCGTACAAGACAACTAAACTGCATAACAAATTTTTTCTTGCAGTTTTGTCTTAAGAATTCTTAGAAGAGAAAGTTTACCTGAAGCTTTTAAGGCAATTTATGGACATCATGTATATTACTTGTATTAAGTCGCATTGCCAAACGCTACTGGTATCGGTCAAACGGTCACCAAAGTTGAGCAACGCAGACTCGATTCATTACTAGAATGAGTGACTCGTTTAGTGATACTTCGGAGGGCAGGTCAAAGCGGTCGGTCGCGACTACCACTGCAGTGGTAGTCAAGTCAGAAGCGCTAATGCTACGTAAAAGCTCTGAAACCAAGCTCCACGCCGACCTTAAATTATTAGCTATTATCATTACCTGTACCAAGTGGTACGTTCTATATATTTTTACTCTTTTATTGAGTAATCCAAAAAGATTGGAGACCACTGTATACTTTAAAAAAACTACCTACTTTTAAATAAACTGTTCATTTTTCACATTAACTGCACAAATTTCCAATACTACCTTTTTTTGATATACTGTGCTGTAGACATACATATTGAGATAAATTCCCAATCATCCACGATTGGAATCCCCATTCCCATCCCATAGATCAAAATCATAATTTATTTAATTAAACATCATATGTAATTAAATAATATTTTTGTATAGCAGCGCCCACGCGGTTAGGGTTACACAGTCGACAAACTAGTAGTAATAGTGAAGGCAATAATCGAGAATCATCGCTAGACGATTCCGGGGTGGTGGATGATCATGAGGAGGCTGATGCTACTTCTGAAGATGCCACTTCTCACACTCCCAATGTAGTGAGGGTAAGTTCGCAAACAACTAATATTATCCAGTTGCCAATTATATTAATTTTAGGCCCAAAAAGTTGACGTCACTCCCGTTACCTTAGCGCTCAGCCCTAAACAAATTAAAGTAATTAAATGTAATGGCGTCGGAAACTGTAAAAAGAAGAAGCATAATCTGTACGCCTTGCCTCCCGAATACCTCTCTCACATAGTAGTTATAGGTGAGTTTACCCTTAATGGTGTTATAAAATGTCTATAAAAGCAGACAGTAAGTGGCTAATCAACATTAAGCAATATATACATTTCAAGGTAGCAAAAGTACTTATTGTTTCGGAAAGCTAAATGGGAACATCAAACGTTTTTCAAAGTTAATTTAACTGTTTTCATCTTGACTTACAATCGGGTAGCATTTTATGGATCAATAAAATAAAAATTAAACAACTTGCACATTTGCATTTCAAGCTTTAGATTGTGGGTAATATCAAGTTAAGAAAATGAAACCAAATAATCTTGTCCAATAATAGATAAAGGAATTATTACCGTCATTTGTAATATTTTAATTGCTGCTGGAATATATAGTATTTATAACCCAACGTTTGCAATAATAATTTAATTGACGTTTTAGTTTCATTGCCTGATTGATTTATATTTTATCTAAACCGGCTATGTTTTATTGGGTGTTTACTTTACTAACTTACTGAAAATGTACACGACGAAACAAACTAATATAGCCCTAGTGATACGTCTGGAAACAAAATATTATTCGTCCTCTATTCTTAATAAAGAATTTTGTATAAATTATTGAATTTTACGTACATATACTTTCAGATGATATCCCAGACCGTAATTGTTCGTGCTGTGAACAATGTTGTATAGATTACACAGGGTGGCTACAGTTTCAACAAGGTCTTTATCAAATTGTGCGAGATCCTCTATTTGAGCTTTTCATTACAGTATGTATTGTTCTAAACACGATGTTCTTAGCGTTAGAACATCATGGTATGAGTGAATCAGTCCTGAGAGCACTTGATATTGGCAATAAGGTAAGTGAAACACATAGGTTTACTTATAAGTAGCTTCTATGCAGGGTGTATCTACGACATTTTACAAAACTTCACTTGCTAGTTTTACACACTATTCTTCATTTCCTGGCATTTAAAATGCTTTAAACATGTAGATTGACGAGATAACATACCAAAACCGAGAGATAACATTGCTTTTTCAGTAATCTTTTAGGAAGAAAACTTTCCCTGATTCATGGTAGATTTTTCCTGAACAATAATAATAGAGAATAATGTATCAACTAACAGTTGAACATACTAAGTGAAGAATAAAGCCCATAAATTGTTTTTAAGTAAATGGTTGTTTAACGATACTTTTGGGAATCGTAGATAATATCTTGTAATATGTAAACATACAATTTAATGCAGGTAAAACACACAACTGGGTTTTTCAATGTAGAACCCGATCAAAATGCTGCAATAAGATTTAGTTACTTTATAATTGCCTCTACAGTTAGGTGATAGGTATATGATAAAATACCTTCTTGTCTGTAAGCTTGTATAAGCATAGTTCAAACACTTCATCTTTTATTAGCGTTTTAACCCTGTCCCAGTGCATTTCCCTCATCATTAACTGCTTCGTTTGCTTCACCGACCCAGGTTATCTTATTTATTCCCGAAAACTTATCTGGCTTATCTCTGTCGCTCTTGTTTCATACACTTTTCTAAATATCCTTAATTTATCTAGCTGGTATATATGCGCTTGTACTTCCCGGCATGCACTTTCTTTTTTAACATTTCTTAAAAATTACGTCCTCGCATTTTTCACTTTACATAGCGTTTCGTTATAGCGATACTATACTTCTGAGTTTCGCTTAATCTTTTATTTAGTTGTTCCTTTCACGTTATCCTTCCATTTTTATAATTTTTCACGAATTCTTACTGCTGTTGCTTTATTTACCCATTATGATGCAAATTATTTTATACCTCCTCTAGTAAAGATTAAACCATTTATATAATTTCCAAAACTATCATTCGGACCACTTCCAATTCCTGTTAGCCCCTATAAGGTTTAAATTGTTCTCTATACTCTTGTATTAGATCAATTACTATGACCGATATTAAATTGCCATATTATAGTACAGTATATTCAACAAAAGTTTCGATAATCGTCGGCAGTGGAAAACCAAACGTATGTCAGTTTCTAACATCTTTACTTCTTCTTCTAGCCTTTGTCTGTTCTTTGAATATAGGCTTCTCTCATATTCTTCCACACAGTCCTAGCATGAGCTCTAACGTACCAGTTTAGCCCTGTCGTCATTGCCCGATCGTTGTATTGGTTGTCCGACGCTTCTCCTTTCTCCCCAAGGTCACCATCTGGTTATGTTTTTGTTCTACCTCCCCGTCCTTCTCGCTAAGTGTCTTACCTAGTTCAATTTTAATGAGCTGATCTTTTTATAACGTCCTCCACTTTTGTTCTATCACGGATCCATGTGTTTGTCGTATGGTCTCTTAGTGAAAGTCCTAACCGTCTTCTTTCGATCGCTCTTTAATGTACTTTCAATTTATTAGTCATTCCTTTATTTAATACCCACGTCTCCGCTCCATAAGTTGTGACTGGGAGGATACATTGATTATATATTTTTGTTCTCAGTTT
Source organism: Limonius californicus (assembly GCA_014611495.1). Classification (NCBI taxonomy): domain Eukaryota; kingdom Metazoa; phylum Arthropoda; class Insecta; order Coleoptera; family Elateridae; genus Limonius; species Limonius californicus. The sequence continues at coordinate 11,200 of JABXWE010001495.1, read as the reverse complement.
TAAAGGGATTTTCATATTCATAACATACTTTAGTTTCCCATAGGCATAATTTTATCCTACGCTTTATTTCTAAATCGTGATTTTCTTTACCTATTGTAACAATTTGTCCTAGTTATGTGTAAGTGTCCATTTTTTCTACTGTATGATCTTCAGTTGCTATAGTATTGCGGACGATGTTCTCATTCGTCATATATTTCGTTTATTTCCAATCCTACTTTCTTTGATTCAATTTGGATCTCTGCTAACGTCTCTTTTAGCTCTTCTTTTGTTTGTGCAAAAATGGCAATATCATCAGCAAACCGGAAGTTGTTCAATCTTTCTCCTTGTATATTCATATCCTTGTTTTCTCATTTTAGTACCTTGAAGACGTCCCCTAATATCAGATTGAATAGCTTTGGTGATATTGCATCACCCTGTCTTACTCTTCGGTTTACCCCTACTCCATTTGTTACATCTTGTAGTTTGACTTGTAGGCTAGCTTCCTTGCAAATTTTCTGTATAATGTGTGTATCTTTGATCTATACGAGCATTTCTCATTGCTCTGATAATTGCTCATTTTTCTACCGCGTCAAAGGGCTTTGTGAAGTCTATAAAGGCCATCCATAGTGGTACATTGTATTCTGTGACCTTTTCTGTTAACACTATTACCGATTGTACGTGTTCCACTGTGCTGCAGTTTTTGCTAAGGCCCGTTTGCTCTCTGAGTTGATAGAGTTCGAATTTCTGATCTAATCTATTTAATATAATTCTCATAAATATTTTGTATATCTGCGAAAGAAGGCTGATTGGCCGGTATTTTTCCAGATAATATGGGTCTCCTTTTTTGAAAATCAGGACTGCCACCGCGTTTTCCAAGTCTATAGGGAGCTCTCCTTTTAATAGACATCTACTATATAGTTTTCTACGAATTTCTATTATGGCTTCTCCGCCCTCTTTTACCATTTCGGACATTACGTCATCCTCTCCCGCAGCTTTTTGATTTTTGGCTTGTTTTAGTGTATTCTTTAATTCCTCATTAGTAATTTCCGGTAGCTCTTCCGAATTAAAGTTCATCACTCGTCTTTTCTTTGACGCGTTTTCGTGTTCTTTTTCTTTATTGGAGACCTTACTTTCATCCAGCTCCTTAAAAACGATTCTATTACTTGTACTATCTTCTTTCTGTCATTGACTCTTCTTCCCTCTTTGTCTCTTAATTTTATTATTTGTTTCTTTGGTGCATTAGATTTTTTTAAATACGTTCAGACCTTGGTTATCTTCAATTATGTATTCTACATATTTTTCATGGTATTCTCAGATGTCGGCTTTTGCCATTCTTCTTAGCGTTTTGTTGAGTTCTATATATTATATGGCATGTCTCTTATTTTCTCTACTCAGCGCTTTTGTTTCTGCTAGCAGCTGCTGTGTACTTTTGGAGAGCTATTCTATCTTCTTGCAATTCTGGTTTACGGAGTCACTTGCCGTTTCCTGTATTATTGTTATTATATTTTCCTTAGATTTGTTTATGTTTGTGTTCTCATTAACCATATCTGGGACCTGCCCTAGTTTCTTCTTCAAGTTTTCATCCTTCATTCTCTTCGATCTTTCAAGATTTTCTTGTATCTTACTGCAGTTGGTTATTAGTTATTAAATATTTATGCAACAGTTATCAAGGCAACCACATAGCTCAGTGGGTACGGCCGCAAAGTGTCCCAAGTTTTATTCCCATGAACCGCCACATTAAGTTTCTTTCAAAGGAAATTTCGGTCTCTAGATCTACTCAACTTAAGTGAGTGCCTAGCTCAGGATATAAACTACTCAAAAATGAATAGGGACATTGCAGTGTAAGGCATTTAAAGGCAACATCAATTGAATTAATAATAAAAAACTACCAAAACAACCAAATGTAACGTCTTTTTAGTAATGAACATCAAAATTACAGCAACGGTATGTTTAAAGAAGAAATTTAACAAGATTATAATGAAAATCGTTATTGTCTCCTTTCACTTAACTTAAATTTATTAAATTCTAATACCGCGTGGCACCTCCTCTGGCAGTAATAACTGCTATGCACCTTGCGAGGATACTCTCAATGCAAGTATCAATATGTTCTTGTGGAATTTGATGCCACAGTACCGGCAATACATCCCTCAGCTGTTGCACAGTAGTAGGCCTTGGTTATGATGATCCAGCTGTCTCTGCAAAAGGTCCCATTCATGTTCGATGGGCTTAGAGTCTGGAGATAGCGGAGGAAGAGCAAGATGCGTTATTTCCTAATCTCGAAGCATCTCTAAAACAACAGAACAATGCGGCTTTGCGTTGTCGTCAAAAAAAAACGTAATATTCCCGTCCAACAGCGTTACGATGGTTCAGAACATGGTCCATAATGATCTTTTGGGCATAACGTTGGCCCGTGAGTGTACCATTAAAGATATGGAGGTCAGTGCGCCACCCTATAGGTATAGCCCATTCCATAAGACCACTACCACCAAAGACAACGACTGGTTGGGTATAATGAGGTAAGGTACGATGTCCGGCACTACGATATACTCTTTGACGCAGGCTATCATTGCTGAGACAATACCTGGACTCGTCCGAAAACAGTATATCATCGCATGGTGTCGCTTCTTGAAGCATATGTCTTGATCATTTCACCCGGTGTCTTCGTTGAGCCACAGTTCTTGCAGGACATCTCAGGAGGCGGTATGACGTAACTCCTACCTCAAACAACCGATTTCTCACAGTTTGGTCGGAGACTCGATTTCCTGTGGCATTCTAGAGCACTTGCTGTAAATATCGAGCAGTTGAGAAGGGGTGCATTCTTGCATTAATTACCAGAAGTCAGTCATAGCAACGGCCAAATTTCGTTGTTCTATTGTTAAATGGTTTCTCTGCATTGTTGTTTATTATTAAGAACACGAATAAAAACAACAATGAACAGAAAAGATATTAAGAAGATAGGAAAGATTATTAAATCAAACACACAAACTCGACTTGACACTAATACGGTTAACAATTGCAACTGCTTTTTGTTTTTAACAACAAACATTGTCGCTTACTCTCAATAATACATCAATAATACACGACTATTAGCCGCCAAATACAAACAGATACGCTTTATATGACCCCCATTCATTTTTGAGTAGTTTAATATTCTGAACTTGATTTTCACTTTGTATTGGTTTTCGGTTACTGTTTGCATTAAGACAAATTATAAATAACCTTGTGCGTTGTGAAGTGTTTGTAGATTATTTTCGCTACAATTCTGTATTTAGTTTCTCGTACCTCGTACCTAATATTGTCGTTTATTTCTGCTATTTCTTTTTGTTGACTATTATTTCCATTTACCAGTCCTTCTGTATGTTGCTTACTATGTTGGCCTGTATTATTTTTTTCTTCGAGTTGCTGTTGCACGTGTATTATTATATTCGGCTTTATTCTTACAACTGCCTTCTCCAATGCCTGCAAAATTATTTCAATTTTTGTATATATTGTGTTTTTATTTCTTCGACTGATGTCTGTATTTTTCTACGTTTTCATGTTGTTCTCATATAGATCTCGTATAACTACATAAAAATGCAAATAATGAGACTGAAAGTACAATATGTTAAAACCAACTACTACAATGATTTAGTGTACTTCCACCTGCATATAATTAAAGAAATTTATGATGTTTATTGTTAATTAATTAGATAATTAGAACGCGGTTTTGATACCACTGAAACGTTTTTATGCACATAGTATTGACTAGCGCTTATATTTCTTAACACACAAAGGTCTTTTTTCTGTTGTAAAGATATGCGATATTATGTATCCAGATAATAATCAATATATAACTAAATTGTTAATTTATTCCTCTTTCACTTTTTGTAGTAAGAGCAACTACGCTAATATTTACTCTTCACATGCAACAGCTTGTTTTACTAGAGTCCATAGTAAACATTTGAATCGTAATTGTAAACCAATCTAAAATAAATATCGAAAATCACTGTATTTTGTAGAATAAACTTTATTTTATATCCAAGATAAATCAAATTGTCCTTAAAGGAAATACCTAAGTTGAATTCATCAACTTCAAAAGATTACAGTAAAGGTTTCAAGAAGCTGCACATGTTTTCTTCCTCTTTGAGTGCTTTATCTCTTACCTGCAACCTTCTCTCATATGCGTGTGTTAAAGCGCCAGAGACATAGAGGACCTACAGCTTAACGTGGGCTCCGAACCACGAGAAATGTAAACACTTATACTCGAAAGAAAATTTACAAGACACAATATTTCTTCTAATCACATCACATGGAGCTTTATTCTCCCTGTATATGAAAATTATCGTAGTATCTTGAATAAAGTAGAATACACACAGTACACATTCAAAATTAATTTACAACACGTTTCTGGTAAAATGACAACAATCAAATTAATTTTATTAGATGGAGTGTTAAATTTAGAATCTACTGCAACTACATACTTGTATTAAGTTTATGAAATACCTATATTATATGTTTCTCCTCTGTTGTAGGTGTTTACTTCCATTTTTACTTTAGAATGTACCATGAAATTGATGGCGCTTAGTAAAGAATTTTTTAAAAACGGTTGGAATATATTCGATCTAATTATAGTATCCGCCAGCGTGTTAGATCTCATTTTCGAACTTGTGGATGGCTTATCAGTGCTTCGAGGTTTGAGATTGGTAATAAGATTTAAAACTTTGCTTCCCTCCTAATAATAACAACACTAACTTTCCAGCTACGCGTGCTTAAATTAGCCCAGTCGTGGATTACTATGAAAGTTTTGTTAAGTATTATTATAAGTACCATCGGCGCCCTGGGAAACTTAACGTTCGTTCTTGTAATTGTTATATACATATTTGCTGTGATAGGCATGCAGCTGTTTTCCAAAGATTATACTCCAGAAAAATTTTATCCGGATCCCGTTCCCAGGTACGTGAGGCATGATTTATGCATGAGCAATAGTTTTGAAAGCCCATTATGCTTTATTTCAGATGGAACTTTACAGATTTTTTTCATTCATTTATGATGATCTTTCGCATATTATGCGGCGAATGGATTGAGCCTTTGTGGGATTGCATGAGGGCAGAAACCACAGAGGTAACTTGGAAAATACAATAAAACAACATTTTACACCGTTATAACGCACACTTTTCCCCCTAGGGTCCAGGAACGTGCTTCGCCGTATTCATGCCTACGCTTGTTATGGGCAATTTCATGGTATTGAACTTGTTCTTAGCCTTGCTGCTGAACAGTTTCAATTCTGAAGAACTAAAAAGTAGAAAAGAGGTATCTCCAAATTAATTTGCATGTGCATGACCGGAAATGTTTATTTGCTTTCGTGTTGTATTATTTATGAGTTCAGCATTGTTTTGCATATTATTTTTCTAAATAAACTTTGAAATGCACGAAACATTATTTTAATTCTGTAGTGCGAGGGAATTATTAGTACCTAACTTGGTTTCCTCATTTTATAACATTTAAAAATTTACGGTTTCAATAATAAGACAAAATCTTAACCATTAAAGCTAGTATCATATATAACGCCATGTGTACAGGGTGTGTCAAAGTTAACGCCCGTGGGGGGGATTTTATTCGAGGGACAATAAAACAAATCGAAAATTAAGAGTGGAAATCTTTCCGATGGTCCTTTGTTATGGAGTCATTGATAAAAAGTAAATAATAAGTTATATCGCACGGTTGCTACAATTAGTTGTACAACATAATTCGCTTAGGTAACTATGGCGATGTTAAAAATTTATGAATCGTTATGTCTGATTGATAAGAATCATTTTTATTTGCATCTGATTTTTGCGTTTTAAGTGGAATGATACTATTGTATCGAGATTACCTAAATATGTTGAATGTATTATATGCGTATAATGATAATGTTCCTGGTACGGCTAAGGCATATACGGAAAGGTTTTAAAATCATCGACACTCTGATGCGAATATTATAAAACGTGTAGAACTGAGATTATTGGAAACAGGTAATCAAATCCTCGAAAATATCAAGCAGGACTCAACCTACACTAAACGTCTATCAAGAAGAACAAGTTGTTGAATTTGTTAAAGCAGAACCAAGTATAAGCCTTCGAATTGTATCGTCCCAAACTCATTTCTAAAAGATGCAATTCACAGATTATTGAGGAGAAACGGTCTGCGCCGATTTAGGCCTCAAAAAGTTCCAAGTTTTGCATAACGGTCATGGGGAACAATGATCTACATTTCATTGAAAAGATTTTGTCGACTGACGAATCCACATTTACTGTATGAAGTATCATAAATACTCATAACCTGCATGAATGGAGTGATGAAAACCCCCACTTAACCCGCAAAAGATCTTGACGATGGTCAATATACTGGGCTATTAAACAATAATGTAATAGGTACATACATTCTGCTCAACCAAATTAACTCAACCTTGTATCTTCAACTTGTAAATGAAAATTTACCACTGCCATTGCTCAATGAAATTCTATTAGCAGTTAGATTAAATTGTTGGTTCCAACATGATGGTGCACCGTCGCATTATGGAACACAACTGAAAATTTTCCTGAATGAATATTTTCTTGGTGGATTGGAAGAGGTGGACCCATACCATGGCCTCCTAGATCACTGGATTTGTTTTTCTGGGGCCATGTGAAAGAAAACGTTTACGGCGAATCTGTTGTGAATCATGAAGATATTGCAACTCGTATTTACACTGCTGTTGCGTCAATACTCGAAAATACGCTACAGAGGGTTCGTGCTTCTATGTTAAATCGGTACGCGTAATGTGTATTTTTTAACGTATCTGACCGAGTTCTTTATTTATATTAATTATTATTTTTTTAGACATAGTACAAAAAATTTCAATGTGCTGATAACTGACACCTTAAGGCAGTATTTAATAATCATTAACAACTTGAAAGAACTTGTAAACCACGGTCCAACTCTGTTAATCAATTCACCTTCACCAGTCTCCAAAGACTCAGAGAAATTTCTACAAAGATCTTAATTCCTACGCATGTAATTTTATACATTCCGGAATAAATATTGAGTGTCTTAGACTAATAAATAATGTAGAAATAAAATTTAATCCCAAAAAGTTGAAGTTTTACATAACCGGGATAAGGAACGAGTCGTTTTTGTAGATATTGTTGCATACCGTAAACAATGATTCACATTTTATTGAAGAGATTATCTAGAGTAATGACATCACATTTACTGAGATGGGTATCATAAATACTCATAACGTGCACGACTGGAGAGATGAAACCCCCCACTTAACACACAAAAGATCTTATCAAAGACTATGGTCAATGTACATATGGCTAGGTTAATAAATGATAATGTAATTGCTCCACACATTCTACCTAACCGACGTATCCTTGTATCTTCAGCTTGTAAATGAATATTTTCCACTGTCATTGTTCAATGAATTTCCGTTAAATTAGATTGTCGGTTTCAACGGGATGGTGCACCGTCACATTATAGAATACAAGTAAGAAGTTTCCTGAATGAAAATTTCCCTGGGAGGTGGATTGGAAAAGGTGTACCCATACCATGGCCTCCTAGATCATCATATGTGAAACCGTTGATATCTTTTTCTGGGGCAGTTTGAAAGAAAACATTTTCCGCGAACCTGTTGTGGCGTCACTAAACGAAAATATGCTACAGAGGGTTCGTGTTCCCATGATAAATCGGTAAGCGTAATGTGCATTTTTGAATATATCTGGCCGATTTCTTTATTAAAATTGATTATTATTTTTTTAGATATGGTACAAACAATTTCAATGTGCTGATAACTGACACCTTACGGCAGTATTACTAATTATTAACCGTATGAAAACCCCCCACTTAACACACAAAAGATCTTATCAAAGACTATAGCCTATATACATTTGGCCGGGTTCTACCTAACCGACGTATCCTTGTATTTTCAACTTGTAAATTAAAATTAGCCACTGTCATTGTTAAATTACATTGCATTAGCAGTTAGATTAAATGATGGTGCACCGTCACCCCATGGATTACAAGTGAAAAATTTCCCGAATGAAAATTTTCCTGTGGTGTGTACTGGAAAAGGTGGACTTTTACCATGCCGTCCTAGATCATCGGACCTGAATCCGTTGATTCCCATTTCTGGAGCCGTTTGAAAGAATATATTTTCCGCGAACCTGTTGGAAATTCTGAATATGTCGTGGTATCAATAAACAAAAACATGCTGCAGAACGTTTGTGCTTCCATGATAAATTGTGCAAATGTTTGCCTTGAAGTAGGAGGCAACCTATTTGAACACATTTTGTAACACCAGATGTGGACAATATATTAGTCGTTTGTAAAAAAGTTTGATTTAAATGTGAATTTTCTGTTTTTTTCATCAACTCAAGAACAAAGGACAATCGGAAACATTTTCACTCTTAATTTTCGATTTGGTTTCGCCCCATGAATCAAATCCCAAAAACGCGGGCGTCAACTTTGGTACACCCTGTATAAGTGGCGTCACTAGGAACATAAGAGTTTTGTTTTTTCCAATTTGACTACAAATTCTATAACACTCTACGTAGTTTCAAATAACGCTTTTAATTTTTGTATTTTGTATTTAATATTTATACCGTGAGTTCAAAAAGTAATTACATAAGAGTTGGCCATGGAAAATAAAAGTAATGTCAACGGCAAGCTTTAAAATTCATTAACTGTGTTGTATACCATTGGCTGTGCGTAAACGTCAATTAGTATATAAAGCTTGCATTAGACATTATTTTATTATTCCATGGCCAACCGTTATGCAATTACTTTTTGAACTCACGGTATTTAGAATTTAAAATGTACATGTTGATTACCGTAGGATTACCGTAGCAACTTTCTTGATATCCAAATTACTACAATAATTACGGAACAGAACGTTGTAAATACCTTATTTTAAATTACTGCATGACAATTACATCATCAATGAATCTAATTATATAGACATTATTGATATAGTTAATTAGTTATAACCAGTGGAGATTTCTAGCCGGTGCGGTATGGTTGTACCGGTTGTTAGAGGCTGTTAACGGCGCTATTTGATTTAAACACAATTCAATTATTTAAGAAAAAAGTAATTAGACAAAAAAATTCTTGTCTTTAACAAGCTAGAAACTAACTTCTCATTTGCGCGTCATCGGCAGTCATCGGATGATTTACGTGGCCCGTGTAAAACCTATTGAATACAAAAATCAGTACTACAACGACTATATCTTACCTGCACCTAGCTTTTATAGTCGCACAATAATTAACTGACAATATTTTTTGCAAAACTTGTATTACCAGCCGAAAAAAGTAAAGAATGCTGATATTGGTTGGACGGAATTCTTAGAGTAGCATGCTAATTACATACAGCTTGACCAATATAGCTGAAACCCTAGCCGCGAATTGCACACAAGCAAGGTAGTTTAAATGGGGACGGAGCCCATTCGAATCTTGAACTTGGCGCTTGCAATATCAGTACAATCCGAGAAATAGTAGTAATAGAGAGAGATCTTTCTCTCACTTCGGCATGTTTTGTCTGGCTTCTTTATTTACGCATTTCGCGACTTCAGCTGAGTTGGTCGATCTACATATCATACGTTAATAAGTAAATAAAATATAGGATCCTCTTTTTGAGGGAAGAAGGGCATACCGGTTGTTAAATAATTATCACCACTGGTTATAACCTACTTAACTTTAAATTCATAAATTCACCAAGTGGCAGCCGCCACTTTTCATAATTCAAGCCAATTTAAAAACAACCACCTACTGAACTCAGTCGAACGGAAAACGTCGGGGATTATCGATCTGTTGACGCCAGTTGTTCTATTCTGTAAACATTCCATAATACCAAAAGGCGTCACACTCTATTTTTAATTGTATTCCATATGAAAAAAATTAAAGCTGTTATGTCTGAACTACGAGCAGGTCAAGCATACAGGGCTTCTCTGTCAATCAATCTGTAATACTAATAATACTTGATTCAAATAACTTTTTGCATGAATATAATAACTCACTGGAGCGCCATTAAGCTAAAACCACAATTGTTGGCTTATATTCAAATCTACATCTTTCATCAGTGGAAATAAAAACAGCCAAGTAGCGTCGCTCAAATTTTCTTGTAAGAAATATAGACCAATAATGTGATTTCCCATGATGCCACACCACACATTTGTCAAAATTACTCGTTGGAAACGCGTTTTCCTAAGATAATGCGGATTATTTTTGGCGTAGAAATGGCAGTTGTGTTGATTAACTTTACCTCTGTTGCTGAATTTCGCTTCTACGCTAAATAAGATGATATCAGTATCTTATTGTTTCAAATTCAATCGTCTGACAAAATACAAAATTGTAATCTTGGTAAATCCATTTCTTTAATATGTAGTGGCAAGTAATATAGTACCTACTGCTGAAAATTGGTTAATCATCAATCAAATCCTGCAAATTGGTAAAGGGATTATTCAAATGTTTGCAGAAACAATCCTCCAACTTACTACGTAGGGACAGTCAATTACCGTAATTTCATTCTGTCTATTTGACGATGTGCTGAGTTTATTTCCTTTGTGTACTGGACAATTTCTTCGAGACAAAAATTCGAATTTCCTCTTCTCATGGATTACCCTTTACATATCATTTTTCCTTATTTGGAAGCATTTTATGACATTTTTAACAGTGTGAATATCAATCTTATACAACAGCCTTGATTATTTTATTTCTGACCATGTATTGTTCTACGTTAATTTTAATATATTTTTATTCCATTTGATCATGTCCATCATAGGATAACGTATGAAGAGCAATTACCATTGAGTAATTCCTCACGTGTCATACATATATATTCATAACATTTACTGAATGCTACATTATAATGGCAGATCGTAAATTCGTGGTTAACAAATAAAAAAAAATATATTACAAAAAAGTCCCAACAATGTATAATGGGTTGCATAAGGTTAACTTTAGGCTCATACTCCATACGTAAACCAGTCCGTATTCATTAATTATAACTATATAGTCTAGAGCAGTGGTCGCCAACCTCTTCAATGTGTTGAGCTACTTTGTTAATTTTGGAATAAACAGCGAGCTACCCACACGGAAGCCACGTAACGCAACGTAAATGAAATAATCCACAGTTAATTTATCATTATATGTATTTATTTTACTATTTAACTGGTAATACATAATACATAGGTACTAATAATAAACTAATAACAAAATAACTAATATT
>JABXWE010001494.1:0-31334 GCA_014611495.1 Limonius californicus | reverse complement strand
ATTTTTCATGAAAAAATTAAGTCCATGGAGAAAGAAGGAAACTCACTTATTGAAGTATTAGATATTTTGCAAAAAGTTAAAGTTGATCTTGAAGAAAGAACTAGGGAGCAGTTTTTACCTTTAAAGGTAAAACAAATTTTTAAAAAATATGTAGAGGAAGGAATGGAAAAAGAAGTTGAAATTATGAGAAAAAACTTCCTTTTTGTTTATGAGAAATGTCTTTCCTATCTGGAAATGTGGAGAACTCCTTTGTGCGAATTCCAAAATTTGTCGTGGATGTCGTTAAAGGAAATTCCGTTGTGGGATAGCATTCAGAACTCCCTAGAATTTTTTGATGAACATGATGTGAAAATAAATGAATCAAAATTATTCCATCAGTATAGTTATTTAAAAATATTCTTGGAATCGTCGCTAAAGGATGATAATTTTAAAACTCTTTTATCGCATGAAAAATGGGTTAAATATTTTAAAGGGATACCTTTCGAAGAAGATAACAGCGAATTTTTGAAGATCTGTCAGTTCTTTTTCGCAATACCTGCACATAATGCTAACACAGAAAGAGTTTTTTCTTTGATCAACTCTCAATGGACGGACGAAAGAAACCGATTCTTACTGTCAACAATAGAGTCTGTTGTAATGACTCAATTTAATTTAAAAATTTTTTCTTGTGATGAATTTTATCAATATTTATTAACGCACAAGAATCTACTTAAAGGTATTTCTAGTTCGGAAAAATACACTAAGTAGGTACTTAATCGTATTTTACAGAGTGCAGGCTGAATCAGGAAAGTTTATGCTTAAATGTTCTTGTTAAAATGCTATGCATGGTTTGCAATGTGAGTTACTGTTTAGATTTAGACAGACTTCAGAAACAGTGAACAGAATGTAGTAGACGAATAGACTGAAACATGTTTGTTTAATAGTTTTGTTAATTGTTACTTAAATGTTAAGTGATTTACTTATAACAGTTATAACATAAGTTAATGTAATGTGTCGTTTTTATAGTTTTTATTTTATTACAAAAATAAGGACTATGAAAATAGGGAAGGAAATATAAAGGAACTATTGTTACTATCATTATTATTTATTGGTGTCCTCTTTTCGCCTCTGGGTAATCTGGTCACCCTAGACAGAACCAAAACCTGGTATTGCAGTACTGCGTCCGGTAGAGTCAACATTTCTACGAAAGCGAGGGTAAACCGCCCCCGCACCTCGAGGGGCGAATTCTTTATAATCTCCTCACGAGGATCCAGCACATATCTAGAACTATCCTCCACGGCATTCCCATCGCAGTGTTGATTCTTCTGATACGTCTAGTGATATTAACATAAAGAATCGCCATACGATGACATAAACCCATGGATGATTTAACATCGAATACATTAGAGGTGAAAGTGATACTAAAGAAGGCAAAAAAAGAAGTGCCAGAGAACCATAATTTTATAAACATGGATTAAGCCTACCGGGGAAACCATGTAAAAAAAGTTACATTCTTCCTCAAAGGCGGTGTGGGAAAGTAATACATCGCTGTCACTGCTTTCTTCTATGCAGTTGATGCTTTGGGGGCTGTATAAGGTGAAAACGGTTGCTCGTATGTACAAACTTTTTGTAGGAAATTGTCTAACCTACAATTTGTCATACATATAATAATTGTTGTCTAACCCATAGGAAGTGAGATATCCGCGATAAATAAATTTGCGTGACCTTTGAACCAGGCATGTTATCGATGGGTACTTTTTGCACATTACTTATAATTAGAACGCGGAATATATGCAAAGAAATTGTGAAAAATGTGTGCGCATATGTACCTTCTCTAGCGAAAATAAGCAGAGTCAAAATAATATGCAAGTATGTTTGCTTTCCAGTAAGATAAAAAAAATAGAAATGTAATTATAAGGATATTTATTGAATTAATTAAACACAATTATTTCTTTACATTAAAGAAATCTTACACTAATACTTGTAATTAATTAAATAGGTAAGTAATATTAGAAACTTGCATATTGATATGAAACAATTGGCAATCAAATGTTTTTCAAAATTCTCTAACAAAAATGATTGCCTCCTATCAGTAATAGTATATTCTTCAACGAGTGTAGCATGACTCGGATGATTCTGTCACTCGCCTTTGGCTCGTGACAGAATTTTCATCCTCGTGAATAATAGCTATTCTACACGAGTAGGAGACTATACTTTCTCTACGACTATTTCATAGGAAGTTACAATTTTTGGTCCGACTCAGTATAATAAAAATTTTGCTTTAGATGGACGTACATCGGTTCACTAGCCACAACGATTTTATGCCGTGTGTACTGTTTCTGCGATTTCCTCCGCTGTAAATTACACGTCGTTTTCGCGGTTTTCGTTATTTCTGGCGGCAAACATATTTCAGCGTTTTCGCTGTCTGAATTATTCATACCTAGTTCTTACTGTTTTTACGAATACGAAAATTTAAAACTATTATTGACAGTTACTTCAAAAACAAGTGGGAGATCCCAAGCGCTAACATGCCACGCCCATTGGATTCTGATACAGAATCCCACGACCCACTGAAATAGAGAACAGAATCCAACGGCAATGGAGAATATCTATCATTCTTCAACTAAAAAGGTATATGGAACGAATACATTATATTACAGTCGTAGAGAAACAAATATTTATACACAGAAAAACTTCTTTCTACATCCACAGACGTAATTGCAACATTTTTCAATTTGAAACAATACCTGTATTTAACTTTAATTTTAAGATATCTCCCCTAACACTTTTACAGCATCATTTAAAATATAGTATCCAGGATTCTTCTTGAGTACATTACATTATTTTTCGTAAACTGTAGTTCCAACTTTTCCCTTAATTTTTGAATATAAATGAGTAAAATAATTGTTTCCGTAGAATCAGATAATGAGATGTAACGTTTCTCTAAATCTGAAAGTTTTAGGTACAAAATTATAATTGCATTAAAAAAACAAGTTGGCAGGGTAACTTCCGAGATTTCAACAATTGTTTTGAATGTGTAATAGCTTGGCTACTGTCAGCCAACTTTAAAACAATTTCCTTAATTATTTCATAATGTTCTGCTTAAAAAAGTGTCTTCAAGCCATGTACCATACCACACCATATTTCTGAAATGTTATTGTATTTCGAATAAACACTTTCAACAACACATTTTCGTAAAGTGCTTTTATAAGGTATGTTGTATTTAATATACTTTTGAAAAAACGATCGGAGGTTTTCATTATTCAGTTTTTTAAATGGAATATTAGTTGCTATTAGTTTTACACAAGTCTGTCGCAGTGACGAAAGGCATGTCAAGGCCAAAGCCCCAAACAAACAAATAATAATAATACACAAGTCTTCATAGAATGTCTCTTGCTCGATATTCCTAGAACTTGTAGTCACGCATTGACGTAAAGTTTGCTGAGATTTTGTAGATTTTCTTAGCTTTTCGCACCTGCCGATATGTGTACGAGTTTTTGCATGTTGGTCAATCAAAAACCGCTTGTTGCTCTATACCTGTCCAAAAAGATCAGTATTAATATCATTCAAAAACAATTTTCCTAGTTCACCATAAATAAGAAAAAGTATTTAATCAATTATAGTGTTTTTTAAATTTTAAATGGATCATTGTATGTGTACTTACTGCTTTACTGCACGCAATGCAGAACGCCTTATCTCCATCCAGTACCAGTTCATCAGGGTAACCTTTGATCCAATTTGTAATTCTAGACATTGTTGTTTTAAAACAAAACTAACTGATTGCACTTACACTGCACAAGAATGCTCTGCTGTGATTAACCAAATATTAAATAGATAAGTGGACGCGACTGCCTCCCTGGACTTTCCCATACTGGAAACTGTTCATATCATCTTTATTCAACAGTAGAGTTATTTTCCTCAAAACGGTTGTTCAAGTGCTATCCTAAAACCTTGCCTCGTAACGAACAGACTTACAAGGTTTGTAAGAAGTCCCGCCAAATATCTGCGGTGCCCCTTAATTTCCTTTTAATATGCAACCAGGCATACTTCATTCTCTACTATATACGTCGCGCGGTCTAACTAGTACCGATCGCTGTTAATACCGAGGTAAAATTCCCTGGAAATTATATTTTGTAGGGCATAAAAAATCGATTTTTTTATTTTCGCGGAAAAAGATTCTTTGACGCAAACAAATAACAACCGTTAGAATAAAAAAAATATTTTTCTAAAAAAGAGGGGGGAGGGGGCCGGTGCGTTTACATATATCCACGAGTGTAATATTTCTTTGCATATTCATATGCTCCATTACGTACTGAGCGATTCAGTGAAAACCCCAGCTTCTTATCTTTTTTCGTTTATTAATTAAAGGAGTTTGAAGTTTCAAACTTCCAAGCTTCGTAGAGGGCGCCACAGGAAAATTACGGAGTTCTTCAAAAAACATATCGATAGCCCCTTGCGAGGTCTATCGACATATGAAGTTTAAAAAATTCCTTGGAGCAGTTTTTGAGAAATAATTTTTTGAAATTTCCAAAATTTTGAAAATTCGTAATTTAGGCCCCTTATAATTTTTCAAAAAACTTTTTATATCACCTCATTTTACCCTTCATATACTATTCAGAAAATAAAAATCATTTGAATCGATTCATCCGGTTTCGAGTAATTGGGCGTTAAACTCAAAATTTTCAAAAAATCATAGCGCCCTTCAGTTTAAAGCTAGCGAGTTCGGCAAAAAACTAACAGATTTGTCTTATGACCCTCTATCGTTATCCGCGATAAAAGTTTCAAAATTGTAATCACGAAAAAAGTGATACCAAAAAAACATGCGTAACTTCCGCTTCCGGTTTCGGATTTTTTTGAAAAGCTTATTTTTTCGATGAATTTTCGATACACCCCCGCATTCCAAAGCGCATCAAAATCGGAGCAATACTTTCGGCTGTAGGAGCGTCACATACGTACATACGTACGTACATACCCACCCACAGACAGACATTTTTTAAAAACCACTTTTTTTGGGATCCTAGAGACCCAAAACGGATATATCCGTTAAAATCTCGATTTCGAAAATGTTCATGATTTCAATACTTACCCTATACCTATAAGGTATGGGAAAGTAAAAAGTAGTAGGTAGCAAGGTCTTATCTTGGTCGATAAAGATTTAACAGAACAGTTATTAATGGAATTCCGGCAAACCGTTTCTTCAGAATTTCTAATCCTAATCGCTACGCAATTTTTAAAACCAGAAACTGGGAAACATAAATTTGCTACACAATTTTTCAACAAAACAATTCATGAGGCATAAATATGCTAAGATATGCAACTTTTACCAAAATATACAACAAAAGCCCAAATATGCAAAGTATGCAGTATAACATTAGTATCAATACATCCAAAATTTAGCAAATCGTACACATAAAAAAACATAAAAAGAGATACATATGTAAAAAATATAGAATATATATTTTGCATATAATCTGTGCTCTACAGGTGTGTGCAAAAATCCAGTTTTATTAGAATGTTTCGGCAGATGGCCCCTTTCTTCTACTTGTTTGACTGGACTATAGTACAAATCAGCGATCGCTGAATGCCCCGAAATAGCCTACTTCTTATACAGTATAAAATTATTTATAATATAGCGTCATATTCAAGGGTGTATCCAGCTCAAAACGGAAGAGGGGGCAGCTTTCTGAATCCAACTCCTTTCATGGGGGAAGAGGGTCCATGGGGGGAGGGGAGCATGCGTTAATACGCAATTACAAAGGAAAAAAACTGTTTATTAATAAAATCCTTTTTTAAACAGTAGTTTGCGAGGATTGGTTGCACATTTTCTAACTATAGTTTCTATTAATTGTTCCTTGTTTGCGAAAATGCAGTAGTGTTGCTAAGCCATGTTGACATACCAACAAGCAACCTGATAATCAATTTATCGGAAATTTATTGTTTATATTTTTTTCTGATGTATTTTAAGTTTTTTTCCACTTTGAAAGAGGGGGTAGCTGCCCCTTCTTGCCCCACCCTCCTGGATAGGTCATTCGTCATATTCGTATAGTGTGTGGTTGGACAAAATGATTATATTTATAATTTATTCTATTTTTTTGCAATCATAAAATTTCGTAGTACACGATTTATTTCACTTTGTGTAAACAGGAAAACGTCATCTAAAATTAATCAATTTTTTGTAATGATATAATATATCTACAATTTTCGGTTTTTATATAAAATTAAATAAATTACATCTTAAATTGATTCAATTTTGTGCAAAGTATACAATGCATCTTAAATTAATTTATTTTCAATAATAAAAAATATACTAAAAACTTACCCTATTTTTAGTAATACAAAAATTACTATATTTAATTTATTTTGTGCAATTAAACAATATCATAGAACATTTTTTGTTTATTGTAATGAAAAATATACAAATAAAAATGCATTTTATTTTGTGGAATTAGAACACTTACAAACAGAATTTATTCTATTTTGAGTAAAGCCAAAATTAGAACTAAAATATGGTTAAAATAAACGGTACCTACTTATGAAAAATAGTTTTAATTTCATAAAATCACTGCTACAATTTTATACGATTTTGATTTGATTTTGCACTTTTCCAAATGAAGTAGTAATAGGTAAAGGTACTTATCACATCAGATATTTTACAAGGATCAATCGAACTTTCATATATTAAAAAAAAATCAACAATAATATCCTGATCATTAGGATGCCCGGACATTATAACATTTTCATCAGTTCGCAGATAATTCTTGCAATTCAATTTCAAAGCAAATATTGACGTTAGTTTTACATTTTACTCGGCTTTTCCTTAATTCTGTGAGATTTTTCTTCCCATTCTGTCGTATAATTTTCTCTAAAACCCACTTTTGAAAAGAAATTTGCAACTGTTGTCGATGTAACATTATTTGTCCACACTTTTGCTAGTTCGACGATGCAGCGATATTAATCGGGCCAATGGTCGACTAATATTAAATTGTTCTTCCGTTCGGGAATTTTTATATTTTTTATTATACCTTGGTCAAAAACACTAAACATCATAAGTTTTTCGTTTCTGCTTGGCTATATCTTTATCAATTTTTAATAAACACTTTCAATTACTTTGTTCATTTAAAACAATGCGGATTTTACTTTAACGAATAACCAATTGTGTAAGTTTTTCTTATCAGGTTATACCGTGAGAGCAATAAAAACCTAAGTCAAAGACACCCTTGGATTTTTAAAGTCTAGTCCTAGTTTTAGCCATCAACTTTTACCGCGTAATTTCCAACGTAGAACAAATTATTGTCACTGTTTCTTAAACAATATAAATAATAATGACATATTGGATCTTACGTGGTTCAGCGACGGAGTTTGGTTTTACCTCAATGAGTATATTAACAGCCAAAATATGATAATATGGGCAACAGATAATCCGCATATGTTTGAGGAAACACCGGTACATCCACAAAAGATGGGTTCATGGGTCCCTGTTTCAAGAAGACGAATAGTTTACAAGTATTTACGCAGAAAATATAACTGCCGATTATTATCCTCAGAATATATTAACCCCATTTTTCAATAAACTTCGCCATGATGAAATTGGAAATGGTTGCTTTCAGCAGGACAGTGCTACAGCACATACTGCTAATTGTGTCATACAATTTTTACAGGAATTTTATGATAATCGGTTAATTAGTAGATATTTGTTTCCACCAAGGTCACCCGATCTTACAGTTCCAGACTTATTTCTGTTCCCTTATCTAAAAAACAATATTTTAGTAATAGATCCCTGAATCTAGAAGATTTCCAAAATGCTATTTCACAAAAGTTAGATGAACTTACCGCTGATACTCTGCTAAATGTGTTTGAAAATCTTAAGAGAAGAGTGCATTTATGTTCAGAAAACAATATTTTCAACATTTTTTGTAAAATCCTTTATTTACTACTTTGTTCTGTAAATGTGTATGCAACAATTTTATTTCAAATAAACGTTTATTTACATAGCCCATAACTACATAACCTTTCACATCTAAATAAATATCTGGAGACCAACAACATAATCCCACAGCTGCAATTTGGGTTCAAAAATTCTCACTCAACAAGCCATCAGATATTAAGGCTCACAGAAATAATAGAAAAGGGTTATGAACTCAAAATGCACACGCTCATAGCTTTTGTGGACGTAGCACAGGCTTTTGACCGAGTCTGGACTAATGGTCTAATACACAAAATGATAACGATAAACACTCCACCGTATCTATTACTCATTATCAAATCATTTCTATCTGAAAGAACTTTCCAAGTAAGAGTGAACTCGTTTACTTCCACGACCCGTCAAATCAAGGCTGGTGTCCCTCAAGGATCAATTTTGGGTCCCACCTTGTTTAATATTTATATGTTCGACATTCCCACTACACCCAGTGCGAGTCTGGCCATGTACGCCGATGACACGGCGATCATCACTCAAGATCATGATATTAATAATGCAGCTAACAATCTCCAAGAATTTACTGACCAACTAAATCTGTGGTTTAATAAATGGTGCATCAATATAAATGCAGATAAATGCGAAACCAAAATCTTTACGCTCCGCCGCCCCCAGATCCCCCAAACATAGTTATCAACAATACTCCGATCCACTGGAATCCAAAAGATAGTGCGGTACGGTACCTTGGTATATATTTAGACCGAAGACTAAGCTGGAGCTTTCATATAAATAAAAAATTATCCGAAGCATACGCAAGACTAGGTATGTTATATCCAGTAATAAACAGAAAATCGTCCCTCAGAATTAAATGTGGAACCCTAATCTACACGTCCATATTAAGACCTATTTTCACTTATGGATGTAGTGTTTGGAGTGCAACATCAAAAACCAATCTGAATAAACTTCAAGTCCTGCAGAATAAAGTATTACGTATTATAATCAAAGCAGAATGGTATATTAGAAATAGGCAGATCCACAGAGAGACAGACATTCCTACAGTGCAGCAGTTCATTACAAAAACCGCCAAAAAATTTTATGACAGTATTAATCTGTGCGATGGCGCATCATATTACAACTTAGGTCAAAGATCACTGCACACTAGACTAAAAAGAAAACTACCAATAGACCTTCTGAACAGTGATAGTGAGTAAATTAACATGCAAACCCAAAATACTCAAAGTGATTCAATTATACGTGTGTGGTGTATACTCATATCTAAACAATAAGTTATCAAACACTGAACTAGTGATTAGTGATTTACATGTCCAAAACTTATTAATTAACACTGCCATGAATAGCAGTCTCTGCTGAACTGGCATAATTGTATTAAAAAAAAAAAAAAACTACATAACCTCACTACTTCGACCACAGGAACCACAAAACATTTAAGAAGGCAATGTAACCTTGAATTATAGCTAATTAAAAGTATAGACAATGCTGGCAAAATAAGGTGTTAATTACAAATTTCTATTAAATATTAAATAAATAACATAATAAAGTTTGAAATGTAAATTGTCAATTGAGGCGGTCGTGGAATAGAGGTTCTGAGTGAAAATCCCAGTACCGAAATATCGGATTTTTAACGGCCGTTCTCCCTCGCAAGGCAATGGCAAACCAGCGAGGTAAATCTTCTCTGGAGTAGAAGTGTTTACACTTCCCGTGGTTCGGAGCCCACGTTAAGATGTAGGTCCTCTATGTCTGTGGCACTTTAAACGCGCAACACAGGCATAGGAGAGAAGATCGCTATGTCTTGTAAAAGATAGATCACTCGAAGAAGAAGAGAAACTGTCAATTATTAAGGCACGAGACTTAAAAATATTTATAATGTTAACATCTTTATAATTACAGGTTAATCTAAGACAAGACTTTAAAATTCCAAGGGTGTCTTTGACTTGGGTTTTTATTGCTCTTGCGGTATTAGAAGCGACTATTATTGTAATGCGGTCTTTACTTTGTTTACCATCAAAACACTGGCTATTTTTAAAGTGAAGAATTCTGTAAGGTAGACACTTAAAAAACAACCCCCTCCCTCCAGCATTAAAGATGTTTTTGCTGTCGTATTCCTTCAAAATGGTTGGCAGAACATTTTCCTTCCACATTCCACAACCTTCTCCATTTTCATCTCAACTTTCACCAGAAATAACTTAAGTCATGTCTTTGTCCAATCATTCAGTACTTGTTTGAAAATTATTAGGTTGATTTAACTTTGTTGCATATTCCAGAGCTTTTTCTTTTATTAAAAGGGCCTCCTTTCAAGGTGGAAACAATTTAAAATACAACAGAAAAAATACAAACAACAAATTTTTGAAAAATTGATTAATAGGTTCTAATTACGAAATAGAGACCCTCGCGCCGTCTCTTAAAAGTCATAAGAACTACAACCTGTACGTGTATTATACACGTACAGGCTGCAGTTCTCACAGATGGATGTATAGTTAGCTTGTGGCAACAAGGAACTTTCTAGAATAATCTCGTCTCATTTCACGACGCATCAACAACGAGAATATTCCAGAAGCTATTTACCTCGTAGATATACGCGGTTTGTTCAACTGAAACCCATCTCTCAACAAACTTAGCTTTAAAAACAAATGCAAGAATTCAAATGACGTTTGTTAATGTTAGTAGGGTTTATAAGAAACACATTAATAAATTTCTGGCGTTTGAATTTGATTCTGACTTTTAAAGCTTCCATTTTGAAATGGAGTTTGTTTAATGTTTGAAAGAATCCTGTTATTTGGAGGTAACTACCGCCCTCTGTTATTAATGGTGACATTATACCTGTACTGTTAAGTGGCAGCTAGCGCCCCCAATAATTTTTTTTCCGTATTACCGGCATAAGGTGTGGTTAAAATATATTAGTGTTCGTTTTGTAAAAGGTTGTTGTAGCAAGCTGTTTGTCGTCTGTACAATGTACCATTGTAACATTTAACATTAAACAATTAACAATAATCAATGCGGGTTTTAATCCGAAGAAAGCACCCGAGGAAAGCCCGCACACATGATGGTCCTTCTGAGCACGATAGCAGCGAAATAATTAAAAATAAAATCAACGCATACCACATACCCACGCCGGTGTAACGCCATTTTTTTGGAGTC
The DNA here is from genome assembly GCA_014611495.1 of Limonius californicus. Classification (NCBI taxonomy): domain Eukaryota; kingdom Metazoa; phylum Arthropoda; class Insecta; order Coleoptera; family Elateridae; genus Limonius; species Limonius californicus. The sequence continues at coordinate 20,284 of JABXWE010001494.1, read as the reverse complement.
TTCGGGAAACAGCATCACAACAATACAAGGCAAACGAAAAGGTCAGTCCTATAACCAATACTCAAATCATTCCTTAAAAATCCTATTGCCTCTCGAATTTATTATTGTCTCGAAAATTAATTAATAAAATCTCGTATAACCCAGTGTAACGTATAACCTCAAAACAATCTCGTAAACTTAACGTTTGAATGCTATTTGCACGAATTCACGGATTAGGCAGTAGATTTAAGGTAACGAAAGATAAATAAATATATTGCACGGTTACTTAATTTTGAAAATCGCTAAAAACCATAAACCTTTAATACCTCATTTACGAAGAATCATAAAGTAATTAACTATTAATAATGCCGGGTGATGCGGCAGAGCTCGAATTAAAACGAGTTAAAAACATTAGAACCCAAGTAAAAGGCGAATTAACGCGTTTTCAGACATTTTTGTCGAAATTCGATGTGAAGACTCACTCGATTGAACTTCTTCAAGTAAGATTTCAGGCCATAAGGTCCATTCTAGATAAATTCAAGGGCATTCAGTCCGAATTCGAGTCAATTTTAATTAACAATTTTTCGGATATTTATGATGAAAGCTTATCGGCTGAAGAGCGGGAAAATTTCGAGGTGAAATATTATGACGCCATTGCGACGGCACAAAGGGTGTTGGACAAAGAAGCCAAAAGGGCATCGAACATAAATGAGGCGGACGGCAGCGTAGCATCGCGGTCGAGTTTAGGGCAAAGCCACACCAGCGCGGGGTTGCCAAACATGGCGGCAAAACTTCCCCAAATGACTTTACCGTTATTTAGCGGATCTTACTGCGATTGGCAAAGATTTCGAGATATGTTTAACGCGATCGTGCATAATAACGAAGCACTGTCGAATGTGCAGAGGTTTTATTATTTGGAAGCCTCTTTGAAAGGTGAACCAAAAAATCTCATAGCGTCACTGACTCCCACTGACGCGAATTACGGTATTGCATGGCAAATTCTAGAAAAACTTTACGAAAATAAAAAAATTATCATAAACTCGCACTTAAAGGAAATTATGGATTTGCCCATCGTTACAAAAGAATCGCATTCAGCATTAAGAAATTTTTCTAATACATTCTTCAAAAGTTATCGATCATTGGAGGGTCTCGGTGAAAATGTCTAAGAATGGGACACAATTTTAATTTACATTCTAGTTTCGAAACTAGACAATAACACTAAACGCGAATGGGAAATAGCTTGCAAAGATTTGGCTTCTTCAAGGATCGACAATTTTGACGACTTTTTAAGTCAGAGATGCCAAGTTTTAGAAGCATTAGACACAAAAGCTTTATCAAATAATCCTCCGAGAAGGTCATACGAACAGAAATGTTTGGTCGCAAACACAAATAATTATCGTCCAAAATGTCCTCACTGCAAGGAACAATATTTCATTTATTTTTGTGATAAATTCAAACAATTGTCATTAACCGATCGTTTCGAAACAGTAAAAAATTTACGGTTATGCACTAATTGCCTACGGTATGGGCACAAAACTTCGGAATGCAAATCGGCAGGTTGCAAAATATGCAAGCATAGACACTCGTCTTTGTTACACAAATCAATGGAAAGCAAACATCAAGGGACAAATCAATCAATTGAAAGGTCACAAAATAAGCAATCAACGAGTCAGGCTTACGCCACAGAAGTAGGAGGTGAGTTAAAGAACGAAGCAGAGCATGCTCAAATCCAACCGAAAATGTCAAATACGTGTCAAAATGCTGGAAGTTCGTACATTTTATTGTCAACAGCGATTGTAAATGTCTTTGACAAGGACCAAAATATAATTACTTGCAGAGTCTTGCTCGATTCGGCTTCGCAATCTAATTTCGTCAGCTCGAACTTATTAAAAAGGTTAAATTTAACAATAACAAAAACAAACCTCCCTGTTATAGAAATAAACCAATTAAAAACAAAAATAACGTAGCGAGTCCAAATATCATTAGCTTCTCAGCATAGCAGCTACAAGACTAAGCTGAACTTCTTCGTGCTACCAACAATCACCGAACTTTCTCCTCAGAATAGTTTAAACGTTTCAAATTTCAACATTCCTCAGGAATTGCCTTTAGCCGACCCCAGTTTTCACATCCCAGCAGAAATCGACATGCTGTTGGGCTGTGAAGTATTCTTTGAACTGCTATGTGTAGGTCAAATAAAACTAGGTAAAAACCTCCCCATTATTCAAAAAACTTTACTTGGCTGGATAGTTGCTGGTCAGGTCCTGTGCGGGCGAGGTAACCCTGGTAGGTCAAATGTGATGATATCAAATTGTTTCTTTGTTCAGGAAATGCATGACAATTTAGAAAGGTTTTGGGCAATCGAGGAAGTTACTCCAAATCCTCGAGCCTCAATGACTCGTAAGGAATTGGAATGTGAAGAACTCTTTAAAACCAGCACGACCAGAGATGAAACGGGTAGGTTCGTAGTAAGGCTTCCACTAAAAAACGACTATTTAAAATTAGGTGATTCTGAACAATCGTCAATCAGCAGATTGTATTCCATCGAAAGACGATTGGCAAGAAACCCGGAGTTGGGAAGGTCCTACAGACAATTCATGCGCGAATACATAGAACTCGGGTATATGTCACAAATACCGCGCGACTTGTCAATCAAAACCCCGACATATTATATCCCGCATCACAGCATAGAGAAACCCGATAGCACCACGACTAAGCTGAGGGTGGTGTTCGACGCTGCATGCAAAACGACAAATAATATATCACTCAATAATGTTTTAAAGGTGGGCCCTACTGTCCAAAACGACCTATTTTGTACATTATTACGCTTCAGAAAGCATAACGTAGTTTTAATCGGCGACTTGACAAAAATGTATCGCCAAATTTTAATACACAAGGATGAAAGAGATCTGCAACGCATAGTTTGGAGAGACTCCCCGTCGTCCCCGAGTGAAGATGTTAAACACTTCCAACTTAACACTGTAACTTACGGGACTTCCTCAGCTTCGTTTCTCTCCACTCGTTGCCTATTACAAATATCGTTAGATATTGCCGACCAATGGCCAATCGAAAGCGATATCATAGCATCTGATTTTTATGTAGACGATCTGCTAACCGGGGCATCAGATCTTCAAACGCTGGTCAGAATTAAACATAACGTTATTAAAATTTTAACAGGATACGGATTCGAGTTGAGAAAACTTCAATCGAATGATGTCAGACTAGTTAATAACATAAACCCAGATGATATCGATAACAATAAATACTTAATCACAGACAATTCGAGTATTAAAACATTAGGGGTGTCTTGGATACCAAATCTTGACAAATTCGAATATAACTCGCAAAATATCACGTTAAATCACGAAAAAATAACAAAGCGAACTATCCTCTCATTCGTCGCTAAAATTTTTGACCCACTCGGTATGCTCGGTCCTCTATCAATAAGGGCGAAATTAATCATACAAAAACTCTGGCAATTAAAAATTGATTGGGATGAGGATATTCCTCATGGACTTCAGTCAGAGTGGTCAGATCTCAAAATCGAAATATCCCAAGTAGGATTAATGCTCATTCCGCGCCACGTATTGGTGAAACAACCAAAACATATCGAAATTCACGGGTTCGCGGATGCTAGCGAAAGAGCTTACGCGTGTTGTGTATATTTACGGTCAATTGACGTTAACAATGAAATCGAAAGTCATTTGCTATGCGCAAAATCCAGGGTTAGTCCTTTAAAATCGCAATCCTTGCCGCGTTTAGAACTCTTGGGAGCCTTGTTACTTGCGAGGTTGATCACGAAGTGTGTAGAAGCACTAAAATTAGAAATAAACGGAACATTTTTATGGACAGACTCCACAATCGTATTGTGTTGGCTGGCCAATGAGCCCAAGACGTGGAAAACCTTCACAGCAAATAGAGTCGCGGAAATTCAACAACTAACAAGGATTGAGACATGGAACCATGTGCCTACTAAGTTAAATCCTGCGGACATAATCTCACGCGGAGCAGATATCAAAACATTGATAAATTCAAGGTTATGGTTACACGGTCCACAATTTCTTGTAAACTCGAACGAATGGCCGCAAAATTCCAATATTACAAACTTCATGCGATCAACACGGGATATCCCCGACTTGAAATCGCAAGCTAGAATTACATTTGTTACTCAAAATCAAAATTTGACATTTTTGAAAAATTCTCAAGTCTAAATCGATTAATTCGCCTAGTAGCTTACTGCTCGAGGTTCATTAACAATTTACGATGTCAAAGGGGAACCAGAAAAACTGGTACTCTAACCATTCTTGAAGTGCAACACAGTACAAATCTCTTAATCAAATTAGCCCAGTCAAATGCCTTTTCAGCAGAAATTTACGATATTAAAGGAAAAAATCGCGTATCATCAAAAAGCAAATTAAAGGCTCTTTCACCATTTCTTGATCAAGATGAAATCATCAGAGTAGGTGGTCGATTGCAAAATTCGGATCTCGCTTACGATACAAGGCATCCGATAGTACTACCCTCGAAACATCCGTTAACGCGGCTAATCATAAATTATGAACATATTCGTGCACTTCACGCTGGCGCTCAAGGAACCTTGTCACATGTACGACAAAACTATTGGCCAATCAATGGCAGACAAATTGTAAAATCCTGCATACGAAGCTGTATGCCATGCTTCAAATCAAATCCGAGTACTATTTATTCAAAAATGGGTCAATTGCCTAACCTTCGCGTTAACTTGTCACGGCCATTTTTGGCCGTTTCAGTTGATTATGCGGGGCCTTTCGAATTAAAAGATGGGAAAACGCGAACCACCAAAACTGTTAAGGGATATATTTGCATTTTTGTATGCCTCGCCACTAAGGCGGTTCATATAGAAGTTATCACCGATTTAACTAGTGATGGATTTTTGAGCTTATTGAAGAGGTTCGTGTCTCGTAGAGGTTTTTGCACTGATATTTATAGCGATAACGCTACCAACTTCGTAGGAAGTAACAATGAATTACTGTCAATACTAAATTTGGCTAAAGGTAGCGGGTTTCAAAATTATGTGCTTCATGCAAACATTAAATGGCACTTCATGCCGGCTAGATCACCGCACTTCGGCGGGCTTCATGAAGCCGCTGTGAAGTCGTGCAAACGCCATTTAAAGCGGGTTTTAAACGGGACTCATTTACATTATGAAGAATTTTATACATTAACGGTTCAAATCGAGGCAATCTTAAATTCGAGACCCCTAGTTCCCTTATCTCCCGATCCTAATGACCTCGAAGTCATCACACCGGCCCACTTCCTGATTGGACAACAATTAACTGCGTTGCCAGAGAGGAATCTAATTAACACGACGATGAATCACGTGAAGCGATATCGACATATCCAGATGATCGGTCAACATTTTTGGGCACGCTGGAAAAGCGAATACCTTCACCAACTACAACAACGAACCAAATGGCAGTTCGACAACGATAAGAAATTGAACGTCGGGTCTCTGGTTCTTCTGAAAGAGGACAACGTACCGCCAATGTGTTGGCCCCTAGGCCGTGTAGTCCAGGTACACCCGGGGACAGACCAAGTGATTCGCGTTGCGAGTGTAAAAACTAAAGGTGGTGTGGTAAAGAGAGCCGTAATCAAGCTCTGTGTGTTACCAGTCGAATAAGATAATTTACTTTTTTATATTAAGTTAATGGTTTATGTTTGAAAATCCATTCATTTAAAGTTTTGTTTTGTATTTCGTTCGAATTCAAGTTGTTAAGTTATTTATATTTGAAAGCTAATCCGTAGCCTTTCAAGGGCCGCGATATGTTTAATGTTTGAAATAAACTGTTATTTGGAAGTAGCTACCGCCCTATGTTAATAATTGGTGACATTATACCTGTACTGTTAAGCGGCGCTAGCGCCCCCAATAATTTTTCTTTCTGTATTACCGACATAAGGTGTGGTTAAAATATATTAGTGCTTTTTTGTAAAAGGTTGTTGTAGCAAGCTGTTTGTTGTCTGTACAATGTACCATTGTAACATTTAACATTAAACAATTAACAATAATCAATGCGGGTTTTAATCCGAAGAAAGCACCCGAGGAAAGCCCGCAAACAATATTTACAAAGCGATGCAAGCTCTCGTAATATATTATTGGGTGGAATTATTGCTACTTGATAAAATGAATAATGCCACTTATTTCCTAAGGCCTGTGAAAGCTTCATAATAATAATAATTTCATAATTAAAATCAGCACCAAGCCTACTAAAATAATTTTTTGTATGTTCATCTCTTTCATTCACACGCATTTTACTTTTCATTCATTCTGTGTCACTAATGTTATATTTTATTATGGGCCCATCGGTATATATTTACTTGGAAGTATTATTTTTGTTTGTGTACCTAATACAATTTTAATTACCTAATTATTGAAAAGCTTATTCCGATTCTCCTACAAATATAACTAGTAAGAAAAAGATATCAGTTAGGTATTAACTTTCAAGTCAAATTGCTATTGACTTTTTATTAGCGATTCACAACGCTTGTCAGTTGGTATGGTCAAATGTCACAATTACCGGTTGCAGATTTCATTTGTCGCAGAATTTGTTTAAAAATTCAATTCAAAATTCTAGTTTTAATAATATTTAAATAAAAATTATTTGGATGCTACAGCTTTATTTCCCCCTAGAAGTTGGGCTGGGATTGTCGTTTCCCACACAGAACTACTAGTGCGTGTGAATCTGTTCATCCTCGATTTAACGTGGCCTATTACGCGACCCACTCGACCATTTACATTTATGAATGTTCTGCGCAATTTTCAAACAGAAATTTATGTAAAAAATTAGTAATGTCAATTGTTCAAAATTTTAATTTTTTACTAAACAAAAATGAGTATGATAAGAAACTACTATCCAGATATTTATTTGTTAAATCTATTTGTTATAATTATTTGCCTACCAATTAATATCTAAATTATTTTTGTTATTATTGACTAATTGTATAATGAAAACATGTTAACCTATTATGATTTTATTAGCTAATTTTCTATTTACTTGTACATCTACCTGTGCTAATCCCTAGGATCGAAACGCATGATCGATTTATGGGGAATTATGGACCACCAGCCGAGAGGCCGAACTGAGATACGCCCATTAGGAAATCCTTGTGCTTATTGGCAAGTAATCTATCTATATGTACTTTCCTCAAAGTGGTTGCAGCTACAACGTGACGGCTGTTATACAATTTCACTTTGACCAATATTACGCGAAAATGCATTATGTTAAAACAATTCTGAATATATTTTCTGAATCTATTTATCTAAAGAATGACACGTACGGATTTCGTTTTTCATTTTTTCTTTTAAAAGTTTGTATTTCAGTTAGTCAAAATAAACAAACTATTTTGTAAAAATGAGAACACTTTTGTTAAAAAATAAATACGTACGTGTCTTGCTCTACCACGAGGCATTACAATAAAATATCAAGCATAATTACTAAATAAATTTTGTGCACATAATATTGGACAAAAGGATTTTATTTCTGATGGTAATTTTACTTAATACGGTGGGTTGCCTAACCCCTGTCTTTATCCCCCCTACGGCCGGTCTTTCAATGTACCGATACACTTCTAGACAAGCTAACAGTCAAATGTATCCTCCTTGCGGTATTTTCTGCCTTTCAATCGTCCGATAGTCTACGTCAGAGGTTAATTTACTTATTCCGTAGGATAAAATTATCGGGTAGTAGAAGCAGCCGATAGTATTATATCGGCAAGATAGAGCAGCTACACATTTGTAGGAGGCGATACGACACATTTCGAGCGGATGTAAATGTAAATAAAGTGTTTATAAAATTAACACTATTTTTGTGGAGAAGTAACTAATAAATAGATAAATTTTGCAAATTAAAAAAGCAAAAATTTGTAGTCTTGTAAATCCAGACCGCACACTTATCGTCGTAATCATTTTGATTTTTCGGATGAACCACTGTTGACACATTACTGGAAGAAATTCAAATAAGTTATATCAAATAATAAAGTACTGTACAGTTGCGTAGACGAAATTGTTTATATTTCATAAACCATTGTGTAACACACATGGAGTAGTTGCCTTTACGTAACCTTGCGAGTTTATGCAAGCGGTTCATTGCAGGTTGGAATTAGTGGCGTTAGTAAATAAAGCTATAGCAGAAAAAATTATTGTTACACATACAATTGCAGATTTAAATCCCACATTTTACTTCCAACTAGCAACTGACGTGGAGTGACGTCTTTCACAGCCCCTCGGCGTTTAGTAAACAAACTGTAGGTATCTTTGTTTAACTCACTGCTTTTAAGATACCTAATGCTTTTCTTTCCGCATACCATTGTGTGAAACTTACCCCACATTCTTTAGACCCACTGGTAGTTAACCAGTAAGAATGTGATCGACACCTAACTGGTAGGATAAGTGACGCAAAAACGCTGCCGGATAGATTTATCATAGGGGTTCGTTTATACCGTCTGACAACTGTCGGAGACTTTTATCGGCTGAGTCAGCTCCATGTCAGATGATGATGACATTGAAAGACCGGCCCTAAGAGTGGAATAGTGTTATCTGAGAACCATTTCAGAGCTCTTTCTGACGTATAGCAGGAATTTCCGCCTTGGTGAAAAATAGAATCGTCTTCAGAGACCAAAGCTTCTACCATTGTTGGCAGCAAAGACTCTTTTAAGATATTCTGTGTTAACAATGCCATCAATAAGTGCAGTTTCCCTACATCTTTTGGAGAAATTTAACTCCAACAGCATGACAGATGCTGGAAATTTCGCTTTCCTTTTTAACAATCTTCATTTTTCCGACGGATAATTCTGATCTTGGTGTTACCTACAGAAACTTCAATCCGAGACTCGCCGCTGTTCAGACTTCCACTTGATATATTCTTCTGTCCATGTTAATCTGTTTTTCTTATGATTCAGTGTCAACAGTGGCTTTTCCCGAGATTAAACAAATCACGTTATTTTTTGAAAATGTACGTTTAGTCAGCAGTAAAAAATATTGCCTTCCCAATCCTACATTTTGAGCTTCTCTATGACACCTAGATCTCGCAACACGTCTTCCCACAACATCAGTCTAGATTACGCTCAATTGGCTGTAGTTGGCACGTCTGTTTTCCATACTTCTTCTTTTCAGAGCCCGTTTATCAGTGTCTGTTAGTTTAGTTTTTTTCATGTACCGGTGCTTTGAGGCAATTGAACCACTTGGTTTGTATAATCGCACAATATTTCTTACACTGTATCTTGATAAACAATAATTTTTCTGTTTTGGAATTTGTTTTACCGGTTTTACGTAAGTTCTTCTTCTTCTTCTTCCTCCTTCATTTAGGCAAGCGCCTGTTTTTCTTTAACGTTAGCCTTGTTCATGTTTGATCAGGGTGTTTCCACCGATGTTGAGACCCAGCTCTATTTCCATCGTTTAGGTGGTCGTCCTACTCTTCTTTTGCCATGTGGGGTATTGTCTCTAGCTATTTTTGGTAATCGAACAGGGTCCATTCGGTCCACATGAGCGTTCCATTCCTTCCTTCTACTTTCCATAAATTTCCGGCTGTTCTGGATGTTGCATTGTTGGCGTATTTCCCGACTTGGAACTCTATCTCTTAATGTTTTTCCAGCTATTGTTCTTAGTGTTCTCATTTCTGTTGTGTAACGTGTATTTCGACGCCCCGTGTATATTGCTGAGTTTGTTTCAAATTTAGGCAGGTGGATAGCGTGCTTCGGTTTTCGATTCAATTTTGGCTTTCGCGCATGAGTAGCTTAAAATGTTCTCGTAGATTTTGGGTTTTCCGAGCTAGGAGAGCGCATTCTCATTCTGTTACCTGACAAGTGTGTGCTTGATTTTCATCGCGGTCTATTTCGACCAAGGATTTATTCCTAATTTGTTTGAAAAGTTCAAGTTTTAAGGGAAATCTTAACCTTGTGGTGCTAGTGAGATTTTCCCTAGGTTTTTTTAACCAATTTATTACACCCTTGAAGAGGTTTTTCTTTTTGCCGATTAACATCTTTGGTAAGCTGAGAAGTTTGATTCTATTTTTCTTTCCGCTTTATTAAGTCTCTTGTATTATTTAGGCAAGTTCGTAGCTGCTGAGAATTTGATGTGGAAAATTACATACTGCTGGAAGTTTTATATCTACATCGAATAATTTAGAGAAGATTTCGAGTCGTATATACGCCACAGAAGATTACAAGGCCAAGAATTTCCAATCGTGCGAGAGTGGACGCCAGCTGTCAGCTCAGGTGGTCGTTGTATTTGGAATTTTTCCATCTAGAAAGGTCTGTTTGAAATATTCTTTTAAAATTTACGGACTTCAAGGACGCTGAAGATCATCCGGCAGGATACGACCGCATAATCATTTCTTTGTACAGATTCAAACCATACAGTTTATACCGAACTAATTTTTATAACTAATTCGTTTATAAATTTAACACTTACTGAATTTTATAAATTTTGTAAACGGTCCGCATATTTCGAGGTTCTGATTTAATTATTATTGACGCATATATTCAATAAGGGAGGATATTGCGTGAACTTTTTTTTATTGTCGATGCGCTTATACCTCTATAGTAGGTATTTAATTCTTAGTTTACATAATCGAGATCTCGTTTATCGTGAATTAGGCGGGTTACGTATTGATTAATTATTTTGCGAAGCTATTTTAGGCTTCTTGTTAATTTAGTTCTTATTGACGCATTATCGTTTTCCCAGGATTCAATTTTATCATTACACGTATTATTAAATCAGACAGGGACGTTTGTGGTCTGTTCCTTATTTAAAAGATAGTTATGTTTTATACTTGTGACCAATTTGGGGTCAAGATTTTTAATTTAGATGTACAGAATTGATGAACGATTTTATTTGATCAAATCTTTATATTTAACTGTAATTTGATTTTTTATTCTTGATTATACTCGAGAATTACGCCAAGTATTTGTGTTTTATTGTGTCTTGGAGTTATATGAAAAATTTTAGGGGTATCAGTAAGGTAAGTTCGTTTTCTCCGGGAGATTCCTGTTTATCGACGTCATCTTCGAGACCAAGGGTTTATTTTTTTGTAAACAGGTGGCGCCCACATACTTTGAACCCTTCCTTCTTCGACCGACGCTGGTCAAACCCTTGTCTAGATACCTGGACCTTACTGATGTTGTCGTTAGATATATTTGTTTTTGTGTAGGAAAAATTATTTCCTTCACTGTGTCGCCGTTCTCTTAGCTGGGCGTCACAAATTTTGGCGCTCAACCTGTGGGGCCCTCGACATACGTTATTTTTTTTTCTTAGATCGAAAATTATTTTTTTGGGAAAATTTTTTTTCTCACTTGAATTTTGTGGGTATTATTTAGTTGACTTTATATAGGTTGTTAGAGTTCTCTTAGGAGTGGCTCGATTTATTTAGTTTTTTTTCTCTCTCCTTTTGATTGATTATTTTTAGAGTTTAAAAATTTTGTGGGATATATTTTTTTTGTCACGATGGACATTGATAGATTGAACAACGTCGAACTTTCCTACGAATTAGCTATCCGAGGGGTCAAGGCCGAAGGAAAAATTAGTGAGGGTTGCCTTGAGGAAGGAAAAAGTGGATAAACATTTTGAGCTTCCAGTTCATCCTTTTTCTTTTGAGGAAGATAGCACTGTCATACTGTCGGGTCTGAAGAATTTAGAAGAGTTGGTGGAAGAATTTGAGAATTCTATCAATGGTGGTGGCTATAAGAAGATTATTAGCAAAATGATTAATTATGAAGCCCGAGTGAAGAGAATGTTGTGCAATGGATTAGAGGAAGGAAAGAATAAACAAGAAATGCTAGAAACCATCGACAAATTAAGAAGCAAATTGGACCAGAAACTTCAAAGTTTTGAAACGAGTTTGATGGCCTTGTCTACGAATGCTGGAAATCCAGAAGATCCTCAACAGCAACAGACTTCAACTCCTGTTAGAGCTCTTCGTCCTGAACCTTCAGCTGGTTCCGTTGGTTATTCGGTTGGAGAGATTAAACCTGTTCCTGTACGAACTTGGGGTTTGAAATTTTCTGGGGAAAAAGGTGAAATGTCTATTAATTCTTTTATAGAACGAGTAGAAGAACTTAGGATTGCTCGAAACATTTCTCTCGAGATATTATTTGATTCCTCCTTAGATTTATTCACAGGTAAAGCGTTGATTTGGTACCGAGCCTACAGGGACTTGATGAATAATTGGGATGACTTAGTGAAATTCTTAAGGGAGGAGTTTCAGCCATACGATTATGATGAGAAGCTGTTAGATGAGATTAAGCGTCGTACGCAGGGACCTGGTGAATCGATAGGGGTGTACGTAGCCATTATTCAGAGTTTGTTCCATAGGTTGAATTTTTCTATACCAGAGGGTTTTAAATTGAAGATTTTAATGAAGAACATAGCTCCTTTTTACCAGGATAAACTCAGCTTAGTGACTGTGGACTCCATTTCAGATTTACTCCGTTTAGGTCGCCAGATTGAAGCCCGTAGAACTGCCTTAGAAGAATTCGTACCGCCGCCAAGAAGAGTATTGGGGAAGACTTTAGAACCAGACTGAGCCTACGTTTACTCAGATCCTATTCCGTCAACGTCGAATCGCAGAGAAGTCGCTACACTTAGTCATATTCAGTGCTGGAACTGTGAACAAGAAGGTCATGTCGCAGTGAAATGTCCACGACCGGTCTCAAAGAAATGTTTTAGATGTGGGAAGATGGGAGTAACGATGAGGACTTGTCAAAATTGTAATTCGTCGGGAAACGCCAGAAGAGGCCGATAAATGATCGAGTATCCGACCTCTCCACGAATAAGAAAATCTTGATCGACCAGTCTAAAGTTATGCTCGATTTTTTATTTTCACAACTACAGGAAGATGAACGACCCTATCTCGAAGTTAATATTTTTGGTAAAGTGTTGTTAGGTTTGTTGGACTCTGGTGCTAGTCAGTCAATTTTAGGAAGAAAAGGATGGGAAATGCTGAAAGGATTAGACTTACCATTAGCCAAATCACCTGTGGACGTGTGTACTGTTGCAAATGGGGGAAAATGTGAAGTGAAAGGCATGTTGTTGGTTCCTATTAGTTTACGTGGAAAAGTGAAGATTTTTGAATTGTTAGTTTTGCCTTCCCTTCCACATACCCTAATCTTAGGAATAGACTTTTGGAAAAGAATGCAGATTGTTCCAAATTTCAGACATCGTGAATGGCATTTCAATGACTCATCCGAAGCTTTTATCGACGCAATAGTATCACATGATGATTTAGATTCAGAACAATCATTAGCTCTTACCCAATTGTTGGATTCTACTTTCATGTCTATGAGTGAAGGGATTGGTTGCACCACAGTAGTAGAACATAAGATTAAAACATCAGCTGAACCTATTCGACAAAGGTATTATCCTGTTTCTCCGATTCTCCAGAAACATATTGATGCAGAACTAGATAGTATGTTAAGGGATGGAATTGTTGAACCTTCGAATTCTCCATGGGCTTCACCGATTGTATTAGTAAAGAAACCAGATGGGACATATCGTTTCTGTGTAGATTATCGGAAGTTGAATAGCGTGACTGAGAGAGATGCTTATCCTTTACCCTACGTGTCTGATATACTCGATAAACTTCGAGACGCTCGTTTCATGTCGTCGCTTGATATTAAGTCCGCTTATTGGCAGATCCCTATGGCAGAAGATTCGAAGAAGTTTACAGCTTTTGTAGTACCGAACCGTGGCCTTTATCACTTTAATCGTCTACCATTTGGCCTTCACAATGCACCTTCAACATGGCAGAGATTTATCGATCAGATCTTAGGTCCTGAATTACATCAGTGTGTTTTCGCATATTTAGATGACGTAATAATCGTAACGGACACCTTCGAAAAACATTTAGAGGTTTTGGAAACAGTCTTTGAGAGAATTAAGGCTGCTGGTCTTTCTCTTAGTAGAGAGAAATGTAAATTCGTCCAACCTGAGCTGAAATACCTTGGATACATTGTTGGTAAAGATGGATTACACGTCGATCCAGACAAAGTTGCAGCAATTTTGAATATACCTACGCCACGGAATGTATCTGAAGTTCGTAGAATTGTAGGAATGGCATCGTGGTATCGTCGATTTGTGCCAAATTTTTCAACAGTTACGTCTCCGTTAACTAATCTTCTCCGGAAGAAGGTCAAGTTCGTATGGTCAGAAGAATGCGAGATTGCCTTGAATACCATCAAAAAATTCTTAGTTTCTGCTCCAGTGTTGACTTGTCCAGACTTTTCGAAGCCTTTTGTGATTCAGACTGATTCTTCAAATTTTGGATTAGGTGCCGTACTCAGTCAAGAATATCCTGAGGGCGATCGTGTTATCAGTTATATTAGTAAATCTCTTCTGAAAGCAGAACGTCATTATACAACTACAGAATTAGAGTGTTTAGCAGTTTTGTGGGCCGTAGAAAAGTTTAGACCCTAGGTTCCCATTTTAAAGTGATAACTGATCACTACTCCCTAGTGTGGCTAAATAATTTGAAGAATCCTAGTGGCAGATTAACTCGTTGGGCTGTGAGATTACAACAATATAGTTTTGATGTCATTCACCGGAAAGGAAAAGATAATGTTGTTCCTGATGCTCTTTCTAGATCAGTACCTGTTTTGGATGTGGTTGGTGTGGATAGTTTTAGCCAAGATAGATGGCATTTGAAAATGTGTAAACTAGTTCGTGAGAATCCGAATAGGTATACTGAATGGAGAGTAGATGGAAATAAGTTGTATAAGTACATGAAGAATCGTTACCCTGGGTTGAGTGATGATAGTAGAAGTTGGAAGCTTGTTGTACCTTCGAGTGAACGGAATGAGATTATTCGATTAAATCATGATGTTCCGACTGCTGCTCATTTAGGTGTCACCAAAACTGTTGCCCGTATTTCAGAGAAGTATTATTGGCCTAAGTTACGTTGTAGTGTCGCTCGTTACATTAGATCCTGTAAAGTATGTTTGAGTCATAAGGTCGAACAACAGAAACCTGTAGGACTTATGGTTGGGAGACCACAAATAACAAAACCGTGGGAGTTAATTTCAGCAGATTTAATAGGCCGTAAATACTTGGAAAGATTATTAACATCGCTCGTGGTTGGAAGGACAATGTTCTTACGTCTCTGCAACTTTATCCGGTTCTCTTCAACCGTCTTTTTAATGACGGGCCAAGATACGCTTAAGAACAAGGGAGGGAAACTTTTGGCTTCCCCCAAAGCGACCTTATCGCTATCTTGAATCCACATTGCTTCATAATATACAGCCACTTTTTTAACTAGACCTGTCAATAACGTTGCGGTGGAAGGCACCCGGTATATGGCAGATGTTGGAGAGAAACCTGCAATGTTCTGTATCGCCTCGACAACAGTTGCGTGCATGGCCGGTGTTATAAGAGATTGTGCATTAGTCACAGCGGGATTCAGTTCACGGCCTTGAAGAAGCAGTCGCCCCAACTGTCGCAAGTTACAACGAATCATCCGATCGTAGTGCGTAGAGGAGGCCTATTTAGAATACTGTTCATTTCCGTAGCGGATCGCCAGTCTATCGTATATGATAACTTCTGTGATGCTGTCGAGCCGCAAAAAAGGTAGAACACGTCCTTTCAACACATCACTGGCTTCAACCTGGATTCTTGCATGCATCCTTCGGACAAGGGCACGGTAATATTTATTCACATTTTCGGCTCTGCTGAAAGTAGCATCGCATTTTTGCATGTGTCGACTAAACTTGGTGGTCTGCAACACTGCAAAGCAACGCGGACACCGGAGAAAATGTCGAGCATCCTGTTGTGAGTTTGGTCTTCTCGCAGGCACAATGATACCATTGTTGTAAACTCGATTCGAGTTATACTTGGCTGCCCCCCCTTCTCCTCAAAGACTGTAAAACTGCCTGTCGCACAGGGTGCCCTACGGAATAAAACCTTCAATTAACAATTTTCAATAATTGGTTTTCAGCAGCAGATACCTAAATTTAAAAAAATTTCTATAAGTGTATAGTAATGGAGATTCTTTAAGGAAATTGTTTATGCGAATACCCGTAGACAAAGTTATGCAAGGAAATTTCTTCTTCAAGCTTAAAAATACCAAACAAATACCTTGTACCTTTGGGATAGCTCTTTAGTCGCTTGATCGCCTCCTCCTGTTTTTGTACTGCCTCAATGTGGTTAGGTAATTTGGCTAACAATTTCTTGCAAAAGATGCAGAATTGACGTCTACTTTTACCTCCTTCTTTACTAGGAACAATTTCCTTGGCAGCGCAATGGTAACCGGGACGAGTAACATCCGGCTACATACGGTCGTTGAAGTCTACATGCTTGTGGCTCTCTTTCTGTACTGAATTAGCGTCCGAAACGGGAACGGCTTCAGGGGCCTCTGTAACAGGAAACATTACATCAAATAATTTGCACGCTCTATACAACAAATTTTCGTTTACCTTCGTCAAACCGTTTTAACAAGCTTCGTCGTGCATTTCCCATAGCAAGCTTTGAAGTGCCTGCCATTGGGATTACTGCTTCGTTGGTCTTGGATCGGTTGTGATGGGAATTCAATAATTTGTGGGCAAGTGGCGTGACTAATAGGATGCAAGAAACTGGACCGTTTCATGTTTCATGGACCTGTTCACTGGCCATTGTACCATGTGTAACCTTGACAAAAAAGGCGGCAATAATGAGCGTTGATTTGGGAGAGGATCCGGGATCCGACCATTATCAAATGCGCATGCGCCAAGCCACGACGTGCGATGGTACCAACTGCTTATTTCTGAGCATTTCCATTTATAAGAACGAATATCTAACCTAACTTTGTGGGTTAGGTTTTCAAGGCGTTCTAGGTGTGATTTGAAATATCTAACCTCCTAATCTTTTACTTTCGATTTTCAAGGCGTTTTAGGCTATATTACGATTATGTTGCGAGCGAATGTGTGAATTGTGAGCTAAAATAAAGTATACTTACAAAGTGTTTAGTTTTATAATCTAGTTGATATTATAGTGTTTGTGTTGTTGCATATTTAATTATCTTTTACTTGATTAATGAGTATTGCGATTTGATTTGGCCTTTTTTTATGTAGTAAATGTGTATGTTTTTTTATATATAAAGCATATTACATAGGTGTGGTAGTGATGTATGAAACGGAGAGAAGCGAGTTTGTTTTAGGGAATCGAGAAGATGATTCCGAAGAGGAACTACATATAGTGGAAGACTGCAAGGTTAAAACAAAACAAAAGGAAGAAATATCTGAGTTTCTAATAACACGTGGTACAACATCTAACAGTGAAGAAAAAATTATAGATGAAGAAACACACAGGCGAACTAGATTAAAAGCAATGATGAATTTTTACAAAATAGTGATTACGAAACATTTGATAAAGGGCGACAGTGATCAAAATACTGATGAATAGTGCAGCTCACAGAAATAAATCAGCACCCAAGAGGAAGATTGAAAAACAGGCGTATTTTCCGCACACAGTGAAGTGGAAAAATAGTTAATGATTAAAGTACTTAGTATATTTATAGGATATAGTGTATTTATTCCTTATCGGTTGAATTGTTATCCATATTATTATGTGTATGTAATATGTAACACTTAATTTGTTAGATTTGAAAGTTGTTTGTTACTTTTAGATAGAGTGTGTTTATTCACAAATTGTATTAGAACAGTTTTATTCAAATTAATGTATTAAATATACTTAATTAAAGTGGTTCTAGGTACTAGGTAGAATTGTCATCATTGGTTGTAATTTCATATGTACATTAAGACATCAATCTCTCATAAGTTTCTTCTTGGTTCTTCTTACGAGCAGTAATCGAACCATGTAGTCCTATTATAAGAAATAAACTTCTTAAAATATACCTATTTGTTTTTTTTTCAGTACACCTGAATAATATGAATAACTTGCATTAGACTGATATCTTAAATGCCTATAGATAACAGCCCGAGCATAGCGAGGACTGCAATCGTTTGAGTTCGACAAAAAAGCTTTCTATACGTGTTATACACTTTTGGCGGGATTTATTCGTTTAAATAAAACCACCATGAATTAATATAACACTGTACGATAACAATTTATTAATAACAATATACAACATAAGTGAAACGAAAGTAAGATAACGTAATTTGTTTACGCGTGCGTAACCGCCGAAGGTTGCAGCGGGAGTGGTGCATTTTTCCTTTCCAGTTCCCCACCCGGGGATGCTTCCTCACGTTGTGTCGACCGCTCCTGGCCGGAGGCATTTTCACACGTTTCTGACGACGGCCAAGACTGTAAAAGCTTTTGTGCGACTTCCGTTGTGGAACTGCTTTACAGGACTTCTCTTGCTAGAAGGTGGTAAACCTATTGTTCGATTTCCGTTCACAGTGCGGAAGAATTTACGAAAGTGCATTTCTCATGGGGATGTCTCCCACGACCTTGCGGCGCCAGTATGCCGCTACATCACCCCCTGGCCAGTGATAACGATATTTAATTTTGGGCTTCATAGCGCTCTGGAAAACGAAAATGGCGTCCACTGCGTGTGGTTGCTTTGGGCTGCTGCGACTGGTTTGACCTGGATGGACCTGGATGTGCTGGAATGCCGTCGTGGATTATCGTAGGTGTTTTGGGAATCTGACTATCGTCGACCAATATAAACGCCGGTTTCAGTCTGTTGACGCTGACGGTTTCATCTCTGGCCCGGATGTTGACAACATACGTTTTCTCGGATCTGGATATGACTCGGAAGGGACCATCGTAAGGTGGTTGTAGGGGGCGTCGAACGGCGTCGTGGCGTATGAATACATTTTCGCAGGTGGCCAGTTCCTGAAAAACAAATGTAGAGTAACCACCGTGGCGGGAAGCTTGTGTTGGTCGTAGCCGTCGTATTCGTTGGCGAAGTTGCTTCACAAAGTCGGACGTATCTCGTGCTGGGTTTGAATGAAAAAATTCTCCAGGTAGGCGGATGGTGCTTCCATAGGTAAGCTCGGCCGCCGTTGTATCTAGGTCTTCTTTGTGGGCTGTGCGGATGCCAAGAAGAACAGCTTGCAGGCTGGCGGTCCAATCCTCGGTTTCGTGGCATTTTATTGCGGCTTTTAATTGGCGGTGGAAACGCTCCACCATCCCGTTGGCCTGTGGATGGTAAGATGTGGTTCTCAGGTGCTCAGTTCCTGTCAAGTGGGCTAATTCTTTGAACAGGAAAGATTCGAACTGGCGTCCGCGGTCTGTAGTAATTCTTGCGGGTACTACGAAACGCGCTACCCATCCACTGTAAAATGCCTTGGCAACGGTTTCTGCAGTAATGTTAGCTATGGGGATAGCCTCAGGCCACCTTATAAAGCGGTCGATGCAGGTGAGGCAATATTGGAACCCATCGGAGTATGGCAGGGGACCCACGATGTCAATAAAATACGGTTGTCGGCGTCCCTAAATTTTTTCAATTTTAAAGGTGGAGGATTACCAGCAACAAGTTGTTCGTAATAAACATCCCGCCCTTTCTGCACCTTGCGTAATCCATCAATGAATTTCCAAATTGTTGGGTGATCAATTCCCAATTCCAACTGGAGTCTTCTGTGGGCAGCCTCTGCATGGTTATTTGTTCGGTCTTGCCCATTCAATGTTCGTTCATAGAGGTTCCACATTTCATGAGGGAAAAGAGGCGGGCGCCTGCCATTTCCTCGTCTGTAAATAATTAATGCAAAATATAGTATATATATATATATATTGCTATGTATTTTCTTAAATAAATATTAATATTAAATTATAATTGATGAAACCGTTGGGCGCCAAATTTTGAATTCTTTCAAAATTAATAAATCTAAATTGACATACAATAGCATATAAATTGACTCTAATATTCTCAGGCTAAGGTGAATACGTGGCTTCCCTAATTTAGATAGGTTATATGAATCAAATATAACATATAATATCATCAGTACATAAATAACTTTTGAACTTATCTTGAGAATCCAGTCCCTTTTGCTCTACGGTAGTCACCAATTCTTCGAAAACCGCTGCAGCTGCAATTTTATTTTGACAAGTTCCATCGTATCGGCCGGATTCAGTTGAATTTAGCCATGTCAGCTTCCAGTACGCAAATCCAACGCTTAGTGGAATAATTTTCAGAAGCACAGTATTAATTACACTCAAATGTTCCAATTTAATTACGGTAAGTTCTTTTTCATACTATAGTTTTATTATTTTCAATGAATGAATAACAAACATCTTATTTTTAATCTCATTACTTTTCAGTTAACTTTCACAAAGAAAACACACTTTGATTACTTTAAATAAGGTAACCTCTTTATTATTAGAAAACACTTTAATTATAATCACATAACT
>JABXWE010001493.1:0-27969 GCA_014611495.1 Limonius californicus | reverse complement strand
TACAATGCTTAATCCATGGTGGTTTTTCGGCTTAAGCGATTATTTAATATTTAAATACCAATAAATATTTATTAAATTTTGGCTATCTTATTATTTAAATGGTTTCGGCTTAATGTTGGTTTGTTCATAATCAATTTATAGTATTTATACTAAATTTACTATATATTAGTAGTTCATTCGGTAACATATTATTTACAATGCTTAATCCATGGTGGTTTTTGGATTAAGCCATTATGTAATTTTTAAATACCAATAAATATTTAACCTATTTTGGCTTTATAATTTTTTTAAAGGTTTCAGCTTAACGTTGGCTTGTTCATAATCAATTTAATGTATTTAAACTAAATTATATTTTAGTAGTTCATTTGGTAACATTTTTATTTTAATGCTTAAATTTCGCCTTTCTAATTTTTTAAATGGCTTCGGATTAAACTTGGCTTGCTCATAAGCAATTGAATGTATTTATACTAAATTTAACTATATTTAATTTTTAAATACCAATAAATATTTAATAAATTTCGGCTTTCTAATTTTTTAAATGGTTTCATATTAACCTTGGCTTGTTCACAAGCAATGTATTTACACTAAATTAACTATATTTTAGTCGTTAATTTATATTAATGCTTAATCCACGGTGGATTTTCGATTAAGCCATTATTTAATTTTGAAATACCAATAAATAATTATTAAATTTGGGTTTAGGTAATTTTTTAATTGGTGTCAGCTTAGCCTTGGCTTGTTCATAATCAATTTAATGTATTTATACTAAATTTAACTACATTTTAGTAGTTCATTTGGTAATATACGAGTATTTAATTTAATACTTAATCCAGGGTGGTTTTTAGTCTTAAATCCTTATTTAATTTTTAAATAGCAATAAATAATTTATTTTAACTGTTTTAAATGGTTTCAGCTTATCCTTCGCTTGTTCCTAATCAATTTAATGTATTTATATTAAATGTACTATATTTTCATAGCTCATTTGGTAGGAGATATATTTAATTACTTAATCCATGCTGGTTTTTAATTTTTAATTTATAAGCATTAGGAAATGCTAAAAATGTCTATTTTATATTTTGAAATTAAATAGAAACACCGAAAAGATGTAAAAATATACAAGATTCTTGATTTAAATAAGAAAGTTGACTGATTTCCGGGGACACAGGAAGACTATAAATCTGAATTGCGCGAATTAATGAATTGTCAGTGTCACTCGGTATAGTTCAGATGATGATTCTCTTAGTTTAAAAGTAATTGATTAGTTTGTTGTTATTACTGTAAAACACCAATCAAATTGTCATTAATCACATTATCATAATTATGATTTTGTAGAGACTTAGACTAAAGCGATATGCATACCGAGTGATTAATCAATGTAGCTTTTATTATTGTTTGTACAAAATGGTGAATATTAAATGTAATTTGATATTCTCGATAGAAAAAATGTTCACCTTTATATTTATATACAATTTCAGGAAGGACTTTGTATAATATACCTTACTGACGTTTAGATTTGGTGGTTTTCTTTATGTGGCTGTCTGAATTTTAGATAAGGTTATAATTTGATTTTTTTCGAGTACCATACAAAAAACTATTGCATCGAGTAGGCCATGCTTAGTGCATTTTAACTACTTATCTTATTCGTGATGCGCCTTCTAAGTCGCTTGATAGTATCAGTTCTTGTTGCCATGTGTGAGACTGTTAGCGTGGAATCAAGTTCAACTCGACTTAAAAGGAATGCAAACATGGCCTTCTCGATGCAGATGTTTTTTTTTGTATTCTGGTCATAATCGTATGTAACCATAAAATATTTTATGGCATTGTGAACTACTATGAGTTGTTTAAATATGCATTTTTGTTTGCACGTTTATGAATACTAGGAATCGTTGAATCGGAAAAATTTAAGATTCAAATTGAGAAATCTAATAATTGTGGATTTTGCTTAGTATTTTGTAAATTTTTAATATGATAAGATATAAATTATAACGTATTAATTGTGAGTATCATTAGGAAATGTTTTTTTCTGTCAATAATATAATTGTAAGGATGAGGAAGTACTGATGGCGGCCTATCGTCGGCTGGCTAAGCGTAATTTGAATTTTTATCAGGACACTTGAACGGCTAAATTAAGATCTCAAGAATTACTAACTGGTACGCTTTTATAATTATTAGACCAGTTTTTAGAAGAATCTCTTTCTGCATGGTAAAATATTGAAATTATTAGCCATTTATAATTAGAGTCTGTATAAATATCTTAATACAGTATCTATAAATATATGAATAACATGCATCATCTGTAATTAGGCATGCAAAAAGTTAGCATGCTCAGTAATTGCTGTCTACATTACCATTACCGAATGACTTGATCATTTTTGATTAACAAACACTTGAAAAATAAAAGATAAAAACATAAACAAATTTAGCTAATTATAGATTAGTAACTGTGTTTTAAATCAGTTTTGGTTCAACAACGTTCCGATAGTGATAACATTGCGGGAAAAATTGAAAATAAATTATGTAAGTCGTATAACAATTTATATTCAAATGGAAATATGATATAAACAGCATTAAACAATAGATTAGGAATTATGAAATGTTTGTAATGATAAGTTGTGCTATCTTTAGTGCGTCTATTGTTAATTATTTATATTGCTGTGTTTTATCACCAAGTCGTATGTAATTTCACAAAAATATTGATTTAGTTTTAGATAAAAATTGGTATTTAATTTAAAAATTGTTGCTTATTTGATCAAGTTCTTGGCTTTATTTCTATTCTGAAATTAATTTTGAATATGCATATTGTAGCTCCTTTAACAATGTTTTTATGTCTGTGTGTATAATTGCGATATAAACATGTTTAAAACTACTGGCGAGACTTGGGTAAAGATGTGAATATACAAGCGTAACAAAAAATTTGCGATAGTAAATTCTTTCGAACTAATTCAGAACCGGAAATGAGATTAGATAAAATGTTGTAGTATATTTTTGTATGGTTTGGAAACGTAAAACTATATAAATTATTAGTAATCTATTGTTAATAAATGTGCAAAACTTGAGATCTTGCAATTAGACAAATATGTGGCAGGTTATAGACCATATCACTATTGTTATCTGATTGATTTAGAACAGGATTGTTTAAATTGAAACCTCATTTGAAGGAAACACCAAAAAATTAATTAATTAAAGCTGAAAGTGAAGAGCGCATAATAATACAAAAAATTATGAATGAATGCATAAATTCGGCTGAAATTCTTACAAGACTACGAGCACAATACGGCGATCAACGTTTTCCTAAAAGTCGGGAGTTTGAATGGTCGAAATCTTTTAAAATCTGGAGAACTCGTGCAGATAATGAGCCTATGTACGAGGAGCTGTAACTTCGTTTTATCGTGAAGATGAAGAAAACGTTAGACAGCCGGGTAACAGTTCGTCAAATATCTTAAAATTTACGAATTAATGTCTGAAGACATCATAAATATCACGCTAAAGTATCTCGAGGTGAGTGCCAGGTGGATTCCGCACCTGTTGACAAGTTGAATCGTTTACAAATCGCTTCTTCTTTACTGCAGTGGTATGAAAGCGAAGGCGGTGAATTTTTAGACTCAATTGTGACAATTCATGAAACGTGGGTACGTTATTTTACGTCTGAGTCAAAACGTGCAAGCATGCAGTAGTGTTACGCCGCATCTCCAGAGCCAAAGGAAGCAAAAATTGCCTTGTCAGCTGGTAAAGTGAGGGCTGCTTTTTTTGGGATTCGGAACTGGTGTTTTTTGTAGATTTTCTTACAGACCGTCGTACAATTAACGCAGACTATTATTCGACACGTTTGCGCGATAAACTTAACCAGGTGTTTGATTTCCCCAATGCTCCCCGTATACCGCTGCAAGAACAATCGAAACCATAAACAAACTTCAATGGAAACTTCTTCTGCATGTAGCGTATGATTCTGATTTTGCCCCCTCCAATTTTTAAATTCGTGTATTTTTCCACGTATAGAATTCTAAATTAGAACGTTTTTTCTAGAACATTAGTGGTAGATCGACTTATACAAAAAAATTTTTATACATATGAAACTGCCGATACCGGTTTTCAGTAGATCAATGTCAGATTTTGATATCACACTAAAAGATGTAATTGGCTCTAATTCCGAATGCTCAACGCCGCGCTGGTTTATATAGTTAACATGTTAGATACATTATTTCTGTATAACTTTATAATTCTTGTTGTAGGCAGTCCAATGGTTTTTAGTAATATTTGCTATGTATATCTGTGAAATAAGTACTGTGTTTATGTTTCTACTGACGTGTTGTATTTTCTTCGTAAATAATTTTATAAATATAATAGTTGTTTAATAGATCAATACAATATTTAATAATACATAATAATACTAACAGATTGAAGTACATAAGTATGTCATAGATTGGCTACTCCCTGCTCTCTACTGGATACAGGCTTATCTACTTGTTGTTAACTCTAGTTTATTCCGGAATTAATTTTATTGTTGTCTAAAAAGCGGTTTTGATCTGGTTTTGGTTGTAAATATTATTATGGGGATTTGGGGGAGTTGGTATTTAAGGAACATGTTCTAATTCTGTGAAATAACAATCATGGTTATGTCCGTAGTGGTATTTCTTTAATAGAGGGGGATAGATGACGCGTTAGTTGTGCTATTTATGAAAATAAGTTGTTGTGAAATTAAATATTATTTGAGGTATTTCTTTTTTTAAGAAAAAACAAATAAAAATATAATTATTTGTGCGGTTTGTTATTCCAATAATAATTTCGTAAAGCCAAAAAGAAATTTTGTTAAATCAACGCAGAAACAATATTTTTGTGAATGTAAAGCTTTTTTTCGTTTACCAGTAGTGATACTGATTTGCACAAAGGTTTATGGGAATGGAAATGTTAGTTACCACACGGCTTGGTCTGAAAATACTTCAGTTAAATTTTGCATTGACACTACTTATGGGCTAATAATGTTTTCTTCAAGTCCGAGTAAATATCTATAGTCACAAACCTTTATGAATTATTGCTAAATTTGAAACAGATACAGGATGGACTTAATATTAGTACAATTCAGAAAAACTTTTTCGGTAAAAATTAAGAGATTCTCTGAGCTATCCTTTACGAGATTGGAAGAAAAACAATACAGTATTAAAATACTAAATGTACCGTAGGGTGTGTTGCTATATTCGTAAAGAGTCAGTGCTATTGACGATTAACAGTTTAATCTCTTTCAGCACGATGGTATAATCTAATATGGCAATTGTAAATGTTTACATTATACAGTGCGGTCCATAAGTAACGGATAAATTCATTTTCTACGTAATTTACAATTTATGAGTAAAATCCTGAAACACGTCGATTTTTAATTCTAAACTGATAGTTTTTAAGCATAATTTTATACCTCCCCTTCAACCCCCCTGGGGTGACAGCAACCCCTTTAAAATTTTTAAGTGGAACGAGGGTACGTGTGATAGCTCATTTGAAAGGGGTTTTAATTCTCTATCCAGCAATATAAGGCTTTTTGAATTTTGTATATTCTCCATCAAGAAAATTAAATTTGAAAATTTTAAAATGTATTTGAAATGTATACAATCAAATATATCCTAAACTATGAAATTAATCAAATCACCCCGGAAACGATACAAAATGTTTTAAAAGAATTTCAGCAACGCCTCCATTATTGTTAAGAAGCAACGGGTGCCCAGTTTGAACATTTGATTTAAAATGTTTCATGTTCTTTTGTTTACTTAGTGACATTAAAAATGTAATATTTTTCAATAAAAAATTTAAAGCAATTCAAAAAATCTTATATTGCTGGATAGAGAATTAAAAACTATTACACGCACCCTCGTTCCATTTAAAAATTTTAAAGGGGTTGCTGTGACTCCAAGCGGGTTGAAGGGGGACGTATAAAATTATGCTTAAAAAATGTCATTTTAGAATTAAAAATCGACGTGTTTCAGGATTTTAGTCATAAATTGCAAATTACGTAGAAAATGAATTTATCCGTTACTTATAAGTACAGCACAGTATAAACTTTATTCAGTAAGAGGCTCTAGAAGCTTCCTATTAAAGTTATATAATTGTTATATTGTCGTTGTATTCAAGATATATAATGTAGGCTATATATGATGGTCTAATCAGATTCTTCTTCTTCTTTTCCGTTGGTGTAGACCAGAGGTCGGCCACCCGCTGCCCGCGGGCCGCCTGCGGCCCTCTGGGGCTTTTCGTGCGGCTCGTGTAATGTATCGTAAAAAAACCTTATTCTCCCGTTGCGGTAGTTGATTTTATTCGTGCTGTTATTATTATTATTCATGGAATCTTAACCCTTAAGTCGGGAGGTGGAAGCATTGTCATACTACCCGGGAGGTGGTATATTTTTTATACTGTTTTTCCTCCCCATTTCTGTCTAATATAATCAACAAATTTTACTGTTTACCTTTTTTATTTTAATATCGACTTATTTAAACAAAACGATAAGAATTTGATTAATATAAAATTATGAATAACTAGAAAGCAATTTACTAACATGAGCAAAAAATTGAAATTTTGCTCCGAGTGTCACATTTCGATTGGTTTCAGTAATCGCAAAACTGATTGTATATAATAGTGAATCTGTGATCTGGTGTACTAGAACACACCACAACCCCAATACCTCGCAGGTACTCACCGGAAGGGTAGTGATTGCCACCACGTCAGTCGGCATACTGGGTGAATACCTGTAGCCTTGTCACCCTGGCTCCAATACCCTTCTGCAGGAGCCGATTCAAGATGTCGTGGATCGAAAAATATATCACTTCCCGACTTAAGGGTTTAGGGTCTTTGGTTTCATTATTAAGCTTACAAAAAACCCTTTTCTTAAATGCGTCTTATGACGTCTTCCCCTTATCTGTCCGCCAGAACTTATTGGTTACTCAAGTGGCCCGATCTTTCGAAAAGGTTGTCACGCCTATTAAAATTCACACACAAAAATAATAATAATACCAGAAATATTAGCGAAAAGTTCAAACCCCTCTTCCTACTACGCCACTGCTCTGTAGATGAATTACAAAAATGATAATGTTGGCACCCCGGAGAACTCAATCGAAGATGGGCTGAGTTCAAAAATAATAAATAATTAATAGGCGCCACCGACTTGTAAACTTGCCAACACAATCCTAGATATAAAAAATTAGAAAAATCGGAATCTCTGGTCCAGCATTCACCTACCTTTCTTTTTGTAGTAGTTCTCTCGTTAATCTGATATTTAAGATTATCGTCGTAAATGAAAAGACAATTTGCAAGTAAGTTAAATTTAATATTCAATAAATGATCCCCCATGAAACGGTTTTGAATATAACATAAATATCTTAGTGAAGTCAATTTTACGTAAAGGTAAACAATTACCCTGCTGAAAGCAAAACTCACACAAACCCTAGGTAATTATTGCGTAACGAAAGCACATAAATAAATTAATAACCTTAATAAGCAAAACGCATACCTAACGAAGAGATCTCTACGATTTGGCGAGCGATAAAATAAACAATATAAATAATTAAACCCAACTTGAACTACAAGACGCAATAATACACGACGGTTGGAGTACCCTGTATATCAAGAAACACGTAAAATTGCCGTACTATTACAAAATAATTATAAAGTATTTAATTCCCCAAGATCATAAAGTTATAATATTTATGACGTTTAGTAATAATATACGATTAATTATTTCTACGAAAATTGAAACAATTTATAAATAAATCAAATCATAATTCGAATTCAAAAACACTTCCCTTGACCGATGTATTCTTATCTAAGGAATGCAGGTTCTACGGAGCAGACGACCTTCAACACAGGTGTCAGGAAAATCCAGATAGCTTCGCTTCGAAATGGCTCGGGATATTCGTGAAACGTAAATTTTTCTGATCGTTATCACTACCAATTCCTATATGGACGGATTAATTGCCCCAAACTTCCTCAACTGTGGTAAATTATATCGGAAAAACTTCCTGAGTTAATCTTCCAATCGAAGACACAAAACTCATAAGTGGCGTAGATTTTTAAAACGGAATAATTTTCCTGTCGTCAACGACTAATTTGAATCTACGACACAAAAATACCTCCAGAAAAAGAATCGTACTCGCTTGCACCACTGGCTACGTACAACTGTCTTGTATCCAAAATATCTCCCCTCAAAATTTGAAACTTGGACTCGCCCAAAATTCTACAGGTCGACCAACTTCGAAATATATACTTTACTAAAAGTGGAATATAACCAGACGCAAAACGGGTTGCTTAAAACCAGGCGCAAAAATACCGTTACAAATCATAATTTCATGTTATGTTACTCAATTTCATACTGTTTTGTTTAAATACGTCCATGTATAAAGAACGATAAAAAGTAAAATTTATAGATTACATTATGGAGAAATGGGGAGGAAAAGTGGTATAACAAATATACCACTTCCCGGGTATCGTGACTATTCTTCGACTTCCCAACATAAGGGTTAAAGGTTAAGGTTCCATCAATAATAACAATAAAAGTAAGAGCGAAAACGAAAAATAAGTAGTGAAATCGGCCGTCACACGGAGACGATCAGGGTATTTTAGGAATCATTAAGCGGGCCGTACGAAAAAGTGTTTATTGACGAAACTGCGCGGGCCGCACGAATGGTTCTAGAGGGCCGCAAGCGGCCCGCATGCTCCTAATCTAATACGTTTCAGTCAATTACTAACAGATGGTTGTCAATTCATGTGTAGTTGCCTTAGTCAAATTTAAATTAAATTTCCTGATTCATCCTTAAACTGATTATTAAACAGGTTTGTAAAATGGATAGCATGTGTCCTCAGAAACTACAAAAAAGTGGTCTCTGAGCACTTCTAAGTACCGCTTATTTTCTAACAGTTAATAATTTAATCGGATGTTTTGCTAAGTTAACATACAACACCAAAACCATATGTTTTACATGTTTAATAAGCATACATTAAAGCAAACTAGTTGTTACTCGGTTTTAAAACTTTGAAATGCAATCTAATGTGAAAGGGAATATGAAAACAGCGAAAGTTAAGTACACAAATTGAATTAGTCCAACTTCCACTTTCATTAAAACATACCAAGAGTTTTCACTGCACTTATGGTTTTGTCTACACAAAGTAAGTAATTTCCATTTTAACAAGTGCCTGGAATTTCATTGATGAGGCGAAGGGCGCCATTTACATTTTAACAAGCGCTGCACTTTGGGAAGAGCTATACTAGACAACAATTTGCATTAAATTTTCGTTGACGTGCTGCATCATACTGAGTAAATACCGTATAACGTCATTATGCTTGTGCGTGGTTCCAAATTATATTCAACACTTATATATGTAAATATAGCGAACAGGCTAATTAGTAAACAATAGTTCATTACGAATGCATGAGCAATTTAGGGGAAACTTTAAAAGCTTGACACGATTGGCGTTTTTAAAATGTTAGGTCGGTACATTTGGTAATTTACGATACACAACTAAAGGGTAAGCAAATTGTACAAAATGTATGTATACAGTTAAAATAGGCGCATAGTAGAAGATCTTTACGAAAGCGCAGTACTATTAAAAGATCCAATAGTTGTCAATACATAAAACTTTAAGTTTTATGTAATTACGAAGCTTATCCAGAAACTAAGGGCCGCTTAAATATTCTTGCCGAATAAAGGACGTAGTCAATTTGGTACATTGCAGGGATGCTTTAGTGGTTGATCGTCACTTTTCCATGGTTCTATCATTGCATTCAGTTTTATAATGAAGCGCTAAAATGAACACTATTCCCCGTCAAATAGGCGACGCGACGTGGTTCAGGCATCATGAGTTATGGAAAGATCAGCACGATAAAGAAAGAAGGAAGTGGTAAACGGTCCTGTTGTCAACAACGATGTGGTGGAAAAACTGGATAAAAAATTCATAAATATCTGCATTTACTATTTCGAAAATAGCCGCAAATTTTCGTAAAATTTCACTACGGTACAATATGAAATTATCAGGAACATGCTACAGTACTACGAACTTTGTGCGGGATTGATGCCAAATATGTTGATGGATGTTCACAGAAGCCAGCGAATGGCCTCTGCACTGATCTTCCTAAAAAACTGATGGTGATGAGTACCTAAATCACACTGTGACTGACTGTGAGGCTTGAATTTCGTACCAAAATGTTGAACCCTAGCAGCAATTAATAAAGTAGAAGTATGCGAGTTCCCATAAAATGTTCGAGATGCAAGACCTTACAAATACTGTTCTCTTAGGACAGTAAAGGCGTATGACTGGTTAATTTCCTAAAACGTGGTACGACAATTAATGCAGACGTGTATGGTGATATCTCGAGAAAGGTGAGAAGGGCGATTCATAACAAAAAGAGAAGATTGCTGACCTCAGGAATCGTGATTTTGCACGAAAACGCCCAACCGCACGCGGCGGCTCGTGCTGTGTAACCCATTGAGCAATTCAACTGAAATTTTTTTAACCATCTCCCACACAGACTCTACATAGCACGGAGTGGCAATCACTTCTTCTTCCATCTTAAGAACCTGCGACCGTTTTCTCAATGATGAAGACCTCAAACCGATGGTACAGAATTGGTTTGCGTCACTGGCAACCTTCTATGACGAAAGTGTACAAAGTTGTACAAAGCATGATAAATGTTTAAATTCGATTGGTAACTTTATAGAGAAATAAGTGTGTATCTAAGATTAAGGCATAATCATTCTTTTTTCAATTATAAATTTTTGGTTTACAGTCGATCGGCATTTAATTTCTGAGTAAGTATCGTATATACGTTAGAAAATATATCTCTAATAGCTCATTACAAGTACAATATTAGTATTACAACTATTTTTTTTTTTAAGAATCGTTGAGTTGCCAAAGGCAACTCCAAGATTCCCATCCCTCCCAGCTTATCCCGGCTCAGCACATTTCGTGCTATTTACAGGTCTAACATGCCCCACCCTTGAAAAACCCCATGCCCCAGACACCACAAACACCCTGGGAAAGTGCAGTGCTCAGGATTCGAACCTGAGCGACTTTGGTAGAATAACTCCGAAGCCAAGCGCTGAGGCCATTACTCTACCGCGGTCCCCTATTACAACTATAATATTAGTAGTTTCATTGTACATGCAGTATTTGTATTGAAACAATTCTATACTTGTGTATCTAAATATCTCAAGTCGATGATGAATCTGTCGCCCACTTATGATACTCAGCGAGTCCTTTGCAGGTTAGCTTGTGCAGAACAAATTGTTAGTAATATTTCTCCAAATACAAAAAAAAGTTACATACTGTGTAACGTTTCGCCCCGGTTGCTTATTGGGGGACGAGAACGCTCCAAAATGTATACCCTGGGTGAGCTGTTGAGTTGTCCAGGATTCAAGTACACGTGCTTAAAAAATAATTTATTAGATGTTAATTAAATATATGTACATAATAAAATAATAATAAATATGTTTCTGATTTTAATTAATGTAAAAAAATTAAAACTTGACACGCCACAGGTTTCTGGTCGGCCGGATGTCTTCCCCAGGTCAATGGGCCGACTTGTAGGTCTGATTGCCTTGCGGTTTCCCCAAAATGTCCGCCAGCTCTATCGAACCTAATTTTTAACATAATCAAACCAATTAGTTATGTTTTATTTTCGCAAAGAATGAAACTTCCTTGCAATCGGACACACGGAGTTTGTGATTCGAAACTTGGGAAAGTGTTGTGGAAACTTTTCAGGTTATAATTCACACGTGCAATGTGCGAAAATTTGCTTGTTTTAAGCAGAGTGAAATCTGAGTAAACAAAACTGTGACAAATCCTTGTGCGTAGATAAATCTGTGTTTCGTCGACAGTTGACAGCTCCAGAATTCACAATCTGTATGTATTCGCTTTCAAATTTTACGGCATCAATCATTTAAACAGGATATTTTACTTTAATCAGGTTTCCTGGAATTTCAAAACCTCAAATTACGCGATTTTAAAAGTGCAATTGTTTTATATATATAGTTCAACCTAGCTCTGCTAGGTAAAATCTGACCAGGACAGGATTCTGAATCTTTCTTGATTGTGACAAGAATATAAACACGTAAAAATTCAATTTTACAGTGAATATACCGGGCACACGGAACAGGCAATCTAATTACTCCACTGAAACTTCTCCAGTTCAAAGCAACGAGATTGTAACTAATTTTCACCTCACAAATCGGCACGAAAATACTCCGTGACTAAATTTGTAGAAAGCTTCGAATTGTTTGAAAAATACTCCAAAGCAATTCAAATATGCAAACGGGATCTACAAGAATTTGACGTTTCGTGAAATTACTCCACGCATTACGACAATCCTTGTACAGGGAGTTCAACTAGCAAAACAGCAGAAATTATTAAGGCCTATTTACTTCGTCGATTCAGACACCGACTCGATAAGCAGTAATAACCTCAAACAGAAACTTATAGCGATGGTAACCGATTCAAACACCGGTACACCAACGATGAAAATGTCTGTGACAGGGAAAGCAGACTACGGGGCACTCAAATGAACGAGCAAAGCAGGTTATAGTAATTTACGATATAAGTAACATTATCAGGCATTTTACATTACGAGAGAATTGTTTGAAAAAGCGAGCGACGCAGGAGCGAGTTTTTTTAAATTCTCGAGTAATGTAAAATGCCGATAACGTTACGTGTATCGTAACACGTTTTATTTTATCCTATAAATTACTAAAACTTTTCAAAAAAAAAGGAAATGTCATTGTTCATAACAGAGAAACATAAATCTAGTGTACCTGAATTGGTATCCAAGTGATTTGTTTACATTGTTGTTTGAGAAAAAAAGTCGTGTCGAATCCACATTATTTTGTACTTTGTGCCGCTTTGTGCTAGTGAAACTTCGTAAATTTTAAAGACTGCATATTTAATCTACACTTCAAAGAGTCCAACGAAATGTCAACGAAGGAGTCGTCTTCTAAGGAAGAAAAATCTAAATAATACTTATTTATTTGTTTTTAACGTCTTATGTATGTCATTAAATTCTAATAAAGTTTCGTTTTGTTAAGATTTTCTTTACAACACTAGTGCTGTTAAATGCATCTTTACGCAACTCGTCGCTAAGCAGTAATTAGCATAGTAACATTATAGGATAAAATAAAATATTTATACTTAACAACTTTACTTTCCAAACGTGCTAGAAATCAAACGACTTTGAACGGCGGTATTAATTGACAAATTACCACGACGGCTGTCGACTGGCGAAGCTCACTGGATCACTCAGCTTCGGGGTCTGTAACTGGAAACGAAAAATTATTAAATTGATTAATACAGTAACGGCGAAAACACTGGAAAGTTATTAATTCACTTTCGGATAGGTATTCGGAATTAGTAAACGGATTTTACTACAACAG
Source organism: Limonius californicus (assembly GCA_014611495.1). NCBI lineage: Eukaryota > Metazoa > Arthropoda > Insecta > Coleoptera > Elateridae > Limonius > Limonius californicus. The sequence continues at coordinate 14,578 of JABXWE010001493.1, read as the reverse complement.
TTAATTTCAGGATCGGATTTTCAACACTAGGATCTTCTAGGAATACTCTTAGAAGAAGGTCGAGGAATATTTCTGACTTTGGATTAAATCAAAAGCCAAGAAATAAAGTGAGTTTGAAATGACCGCACCGCGCCTGTGGTTTTGTACCGGCCATTTCAAGTTTCCGACATGCGTCCAACCCCACTCTTGTTTGGAGGGGCCGCATGTTTCTGGAAGATTTTCGGGTCACGGCTGCGGGCAGATGTTTGTTGACGCTATTTTTATTTTAAAATGTTGAGCCCTCGTGTAATTGGTAATTAACATAAAAACACAAAATAGACAATTATTAATTTATCACAAGATCGAGTAATTAATCCTTGAAATATGAATTTTAAATCAATCTTATTATAGTCTATCCTAGTTTTAGTTTTATTGTACACGTCGGTTCTAGACGCCGGCTCTCGGCAGTAACCGACATTCAGCGTGTTCTAACTGTAACATTCAGCATGATGCATGAATGCACGACACAGCCAGTGATGTTAAAACGAGGGTTTTTCGTGCGCAAACTAGAAAAAAATGCTAGGAAATAGTTACCGATGTGCTAGTGCCTTATACGAAACAGTTACTAGAAGAAGATTTAAATGCTGTAAATTTTATTTTTATTTATTCGGATGCATCGGAACTTCAGGAATCAAAATCCCCAATCCGCCGGTGTACGGGATTATCACTTACAACGGCTGAAAGGAGGCTGTCACGGGGTTGAAGGCTTTTAATCCGACACAAGTCGAGAGAACAATTTCACTGAATTGTCTTTTCAAAAAGCTGACACTCTGCTAATATTTTTAATCCAACACAAGTCGAAGATCCTTTTGCCTAAGCCAAAAAACGATACGATATATTCATTTAGCAGAAGAGAGCTGCCAACAACCCGGTTTCCAAAATCCAGGTTCGTTCACTCCCAAAAGCTAGCGTTCACAGTCATTCCCCCTGACGCAAAAACTCTCACCCAAACGAAATTGTTCTAGAACAAAATTCTTAAATGTGGGACTTCGACAATTCTGCCAACTAAGAATTCTAAGAACTGTTGTCGATCGGCATATCCAGACCACACAAATACGTCAAGCGGAACAATGGGAACTTTCAGAGGCTTTGCAAAAGTGACCTGCCCTAACTTAATCTTCAAAAATAATAATATAGCAATCGACCCAACGGCGGCAATTAAAAATAAAACTTTAATTCCTATAAAGCGGCAAAACTAAACGAACGTTACATATCACAAATTATTTTGCAAACCCAGAGACAGAGTTTTGGCTTTACTTTTTGCATAACATGTCATCAATGTTCTACAATGCTATTTTGAAAATATAAAGACAGGACATTTCTATAATAGAGGCTAGTAATATTTACAGTTACTTAAAAATAAAATTAGCTGACAGAAAAGCAAACGTTTTCTAATAGCTTCTGGTGCGGCAAAATTTGAAACATCTAGAGGAAGAAGGCATATTAAAACCTGCTATTTTCAAAGGAATAGTTGTGGAATTTTATAAGACATGTATTCAATATCTAGAGGAATGGGAAGGACCTATTAAGCATGCTGATAAATTCAACTGGATTTTGTTAAACACTCAACTCATTCATGACAACATTCAAGTTTGCAATGATTACATTCTTCAGCATTATTCTGAAATCAATTTAGTAGAAGACGAACTGTTTGATAAAACATGCTTTGTCCTACACTGTACTACAGATGAAAAAATTACTCACTGGAGGCAAAATTCTGTACCAGTATCGAACAGATAGATTGAAATATTCAAAGTCTTCAATGAAAATGATGGTATCTACGAAAATATTGGCAAATTGGTAGAATATTGTCTGTGTCTACCGGGAATCAATGCACCTGCCGAACCTGTTTTTTCATTGATGAACAATATGTGGTCCAGTGATAAAACCCAATTACATGTTGAAACAAAAAATAAGATAAGCATAAAGCATACCCCACAATATTTTTCAACTTATGTTATGCTCTAAGACAGCAACTATTTGACTATTACTCAATTACTCATGCTGTCTGACCTATTTTAAATGTCCTGGTTTTAAATTGGAAAAAAATGGTCACCTTAAAAACAGGAATATTTGATCAACTAGAAAGTTCATGTCACAGGTTTTGTTGAATATTGTGGACAACTGCTATTCAAAATGTTTTCAATTTTACCGTAGGTAAACTGCCTACTAATGTAGTTTAGACTGCTACCTTTTCCTTAACATTAGAATAATTGCAGCTGGCGCGAAAGCAATATAAACTTAACATTTTTCAATTAAAAGAACTTTCCTTACGTTTTAACGATTATATTTTCAATTTTAAATTGGAAGTTATCATATTAAACTCTAAATGTACTTATTTCCTTGGATAACGAAATCTGAATTCTAAATTAGAAATTTGTCTTTAGGTTATTTCATAATTAAGAAAGAAAATAATGTTCTATTGCCACGATGAAAATATTTCTGCTCAACCCAATATTTGTTGATATCTGATATAATTTAGTATTTTTATGGACTAAGTTTTCTCGTCGGTTATTACTGTAAAATGAATCTAAACTGATACGCTTCAAAAAATATAATATGCTGTCAAATCTATAAGATCTTCATATATTCCACTATATTGCGCATTGTATTACGAAGGACAGCAAAGTATGTGAATTTTTGTGGGGTACCGGATCGTGCTGAGAAATTTATTAAACTGCTATAAAAGACTTCTAAGTTTGTCTTATTGTCGTCATTCGTTTCCCCATTCGAGACATATCTGCGGCACTAAATATAAATTTCTTAAAAACATCTTAAGCATATTCACGAACAGCTCATCAGTTCGAATGTCTTGAGGGGCACTCAGCCTTACAGCAACCACACAGCAGAAAGTCCTGAAGAACCGAAAGTATGCGGTGTAGTATTTGTAAATATAACAAAGGCTTTCGACAAAGTATGGCAAATCGGACTACTTTATAAAACAAAATTCCATCTACCAGCGCCCCACGCTTTACTTCTCAATTCATACTTGTCAGGTAGATCTTATCAAACAAAATACGAGGAGAATTTTTTGTGTTATCTACCTAAGTATGAAGAAAACAAGTTAGAGAACAAACAAAATTTTATTTTTCAACATAATAACCGATACGCTTACACATTTATTCCACCGTTCTGCGAATAACGATATGCCTTCGAAAAAAAAACTCTTTGATAACTCTACGAAATACGACTCCACAGAGTTCTTCAAGTCCTCATTCGACAAAAAGCGACTTCCTCTCAAGTGTTTTTTGAGTTTTGGAAAGAGATAATAGTCACAGGGGGCGAGGTCGGGGCTGTACAGTATACGGTGGATGTTGTAATTCCTGAAAGCCGCATTTATCAATTGCTTCTTTAACAATTCGTGCTTTATGCATCCTACAGTTGTAGTTCAGAAGCACAGTTTTCTGGACAAAATTGTGAGGTCTTTTACCGCGTGTAGCTACTTTCACATGATTATTGTTTCATTGTAGACATTTTCTGTTACTGTAGACCCTTTTGACATATACTCAACCCATACAATCCCTTCAGCATTCCAAAACACTGTGGCCATCAATTTTCCCGCTGAGAATTGCGGCTTCACCTTCTTTGGTAGTAGAGAGCCCATATATAGCCATCGCATGGACTCTTGTTTCGACCGTGGGTCCCAGTGGTGTACCCAGGGCTCATCCCCAGTTACCATTTTAAAGAAGAAGTCCTCATCTTGGGATAAGGCCGGTAAATTATCCTCGCAAATTTGTCGTGTGAGCAGCCTGGGAATCCCCCGTGCTGACAACTTGCTCATACCCAAATCTTCATGAGGAATTTTAAAAGCAGATGTTTCTGATATACCTGCTTCTCTTGCAATAGCTGAAACTGTCACTCGGCGATCAGTCAGCACCAAATCTTCAACTTTCTTTATCGACTTCTGTGTTCTTGCTTCAAGAGGTCTTCCGCACTTTGGGTCATCCTGAATGAACTCCCTGTCCCATTTGAATTGGTTACACCAAAATTTAACTTCAAAATATTTCCCCCATACACAGCCACCATTCTCTCATGGATATTCTTTGGATTATTGCCTTCTTTTGATAGAAATTTTATGACACTTCTGTGTTCAAGTTTTAAATCACTCACTTTTGCACCTCTAACTCTATACAGAAATGGCAAATCTTAAGCGGGTTGTATCAAACTTGGAGGATACACTCTAAAATGATATAGCAGAATTGGCTATCCAAGGGGAGAATAACGGTCAATGAAGATAAGATAATCACATTCACATGACAACGCAGCGACTTCCCACAAGTTACATTAAATAAGTCCCCAATTCGAATTAAAAACCAAGTATTTGGGAAAGGCTAATATTAAAGCAAAGAAAATTGATTTAAACATAAAAGTTAAGCAAATGTATTGGCTCTTGAATAGAAAATCCAAAATCTCTGTCTAGAATAAAATACTAGTCTACGAAATCATTTTGAAATACATCTGGACATAGAGCATCCAATTCTGGAGTTGTACCAAACCAAAAAACACCAAAATACTCCAAAGCTTCTAGTCAAAAAGTTTGTGTATGATTATGGATGCTCCCTGGTATCTGACCAACGTAACCCTTCACAACGACTTGCGAATTCCATTCATCACAGACGAAATACAAAAATTTGCAAATAATTATCAATATAAACTACTCATTCACTGAAGCAGTTTTTCGCGGTAACTATTAGAAGAACCAAAAAGATTCGAACAACAATAGCTTAGAGACCTGGTCCCGAAGGGGGAAGAAGATCAAATACTTCAAATAATAGTAGGAGCATCACTAATGGGAGACTTAACCATTCCAGTTACAATCATACAGTGTGATTGTAAATGATTGAAACTAGTTTGAATTTACCACCATAAGAAATTATTGTCATGTTGGTAGCAAATACAGTAATCCTGTCAGCTGTTTATTTCTCATCAGTGGCGTCTGAAATAGGAATATATATATATATATATATATATATTGCTGTGTAATCTTTCTCAATAAAGATACATAAACAAATAGCCCCACATTGGCTTGCGTCAAAAACAAATGTTATGAATTATAATATTTAAATAAATAATTATTATGAAACTCACTTAAATTTGATTGTACTTCTGCTCATAAAATTAAATCTTTAAGTTGGTTACTCCAGTAACATTAATTAAAAATACCAGCATATACACATTATAAAGATCTCAGGGTTTTTAAGTTCGTGGCCTCGCTTAATGATAGTCACAAAATACAGTAATAAATTCAACACACATATATAATAAATTCAAATAAACTTATCTGTATATCTTCTAAAATGTTGTCCTCCAATGTACATTCAAAAATGTTGAAGTCCAGTATACATTTGAAATGTCAGAATTTGCTATCGTCGGCAATTCTCCCGCCAATTTGATTAAGATAGCGTCACTTTCGGCTTGATCTCGCTGCACTCATGACCTCGATCATTGGTAAATCAATTACGGTTACAATGAAACATGTTAAGTTTTCAGAAATGGTAAGTAACTTTCCTCTTATTATGAATTAATAATAGAACTTTGAATTCAACATTCTCTAATAACTTAATTTTCAGGAACTTGGAATAAATACACCATTGAATGTTACACTCCAGGTAAGTTGGATTATTTTATAAATTAAACACTTTTAATAACTTGCAAATTAAATAAACTTTTATTACTTTGCTTTGATAATTAAATAAACACTTCTAACAAAAACTTGCACATAATTGATTACTTTAATACGTTAACATAACCTTTAATAATTTTAGTAAACAACTTAGGGCACCGCCCATAACTTTGAAAAATAACTCTTAAGCCCAGTAAAATGAAAGTTGGAGCTAACACGTTAAGCGTGCTTTCTCTTTAAGCATCCAAACAAGACTGAAATACCAAATTTGCCAAATTTAGAACTTCGGCTCATACAAAAGTTAAAAATGTACCAATGAAAATACACCCACGTTATCAAGAACTTCATCAGCTGATTTACAACAATATAAAATTATTAATTACAAAGTTAATAAAGAAAATATGAATAAACAAATTTCAGAATAATCATCTTGACTAAATTATACAACTTTTGAAACCAAACACTCCCAAATCTGGGATAAAAAAATTACATGTGTACAAATTATTAAATTTACACAAAATTCAACCAAAACACCTCAAACACATATCAAACATCAACAACAATTATTAACAAATATACAGAAATAAACAAAATACCCTTCACACTTATTATACATGGAATAATCATCAATAAAAGATTGCTAACCTGAAAATTATAACATCTTTACAATTTAACCAATAACTAATAAACAACTTCCATCTACATAACAAAACTTCTTCTAAACTTCTCTTTTCATGAACTAGAAATTAATTATAACAATAATACCATAGTGAAACATAAATTAATGTTGTTACACACATATATACAAAAATATAAATGAATGATAATACAATTTCTAAGTTCCAGGGCTACTTCACTTCCCCAAAATAACCACAACAACTTTCTACATCGTACTACGATGTTCAAACATTATCCCCTAAGGAATGTCTACTCACAAGATCACTTTTAACACTCATGATGCCACCACGCAGCACTTCCGAAAATCATGCGAGACCTTTTTCTCTTATTAGGTATAAACTTGTCAATTTTTATCAATACAATTTTTAAATAGCTTTCCTTACATGACAAAGAAACTAATTATAAACAATTTCAGGTACAATCAAGCTTCCTATTATGAAAATAGTATCCTTTTAAACATTCGTAAGGTATTACGAAGCCAAAAATCACATCCTATCATGGCTATCTTATAAGATTAACATAGTATAAGTATTGTATATAATATTAATATTAATATAGGGCAAATAACACAGCAATATATATATATATTTACATACTGCAGTAGATAGGTCCACCGGTAATAGACAATTTGCATGCTATAGGTCCTCCGGTTGCGATAGGTCCTCCATATATGGAGGACCTATAGCTTTCCATGTAAATCATTCCAGCTTATCGCTACATATCATATGGTAAAATTTTAGAAGGACGACTGATGGCGGTATTTTGTAAATATTGTATATTTTAGTTCCGCGCTTCGCCACCCGTCTTTGTCGCCACCGTAGGTCGCGTATATACAAAGCGAATATTCGTTTTTCATTTTACCGTTGATAGGTCGTCTCTCGTATATTTAATTTCAGATTTACATTAAACGGCTCTTCCGCAGATTAGACAACACTGTATTCTGTATTATATTCACATTCGCTTAGCGGTAGAGTTCTCGAATTGCAGCTAAGTTGATTCTTGAGGGAAGGGCCAAATTTATTGTCTATATTTTTAATTGTGTATCTAAATTAGAAGTAACATTCTTTAATTAAATTTAATCTACCAATTGAGACTTTTGGAAAGATAGATGCAGACTAAGAGCGTTACTTATAAATAAGATGAAGTTACTGGCGTGGAAACTCTCTTTTAAAATATAATATGTTCAAAATTTTAAAAAGCACAAGTTCATTCTTTTTTCAGATAATTAAAATACATTTGTGGTAAGTAATAAGACACTGTAAGTTGGACCAGTACCAAAAGGGGGACAATGGTTCGTCACGAAGTTTTGCAGTAATTAATAAAGTAAATCAAACAAGACGGCGATTTGTAAATACTTTTTGTCAAAATATTGCAATATTCTTTGGTAAAATTGGCACATTTTTTGTAGAAATATAAACAATATAAGTATTTGAATCATTAAGCCAAAATTTGTAAAAATTATATAACCTATTGTTATGCAACAGTTGTGCGAAGTTTGAGAATATACTATCACTATTTCCCAAAAAGCACGAAACAACAAAGTCTTGAGAACTTTTAAAATATTACTATCATTCTAAAATTAACAAACATCGATGATAAATTTAAAGTCCTTGTTGTTATTTTGAAGGCAATAAATGTATGTTTGTTTTGAGCTCAATAAGTATTTGGCAAAAAATCAGATATGTACTCAAACGTTTTCAGTCAAAGACACTCATGAATTTTGGAGTTTTTGGTATTTTTTAATACAACACGGTAGGTAATGTAAAATGAAAAATGAAAAATTACACTGTGTAAATATTTATTTACTAAAAAACTAAAACAAAATCTACTTGAATTGCTTTTTAATGTAACGCTTTACTAAAATTAGTTAAACACATTTTCACATATACAGGGTGTATCAGAAATAGGTACATATATTAAATCCGATGGTAGATTACAATATATACAAACTATAAAAATCATTTCTTTGGCAATGGGACCCTTAAGATATGAGAAATAAATAATTGAAAATTTGACCCAAAATTGTTTGAGTACCGCAGAATAATAACAAAAATTTGAGTTCACAAACATGTTATGCAAAGGAGAGTTAGATAGAAGTGCAAAAAAAGTCTTATCATCTGCCACAAAACAAAAACTATTAGGTAGGTCAGTAATTTATATTCAGTCTGTTGTTATCACAAGCCAGACAAGTTTTTACGTGTTCGCCATTTTGGATCATGCAGAATATTAAGCCTTAAACAAAAGAAAACAAAATATGAAGAAACGTTTGAAAATTAATATTGCCATTATTTTAATTTCTTCGTTTATGTATTTTGGATAAAGATATTTAGTTTTAGCCAGTTTTTATTTTTTTATAACTCTGGGTTCTTTGAAATAAGATAGAAGCATTCTGGTTTCTTTGGGGGACATTTTGTTTTGATATGGTTTTTAAACTACTTTCTTTTGATCGTCTGTCGATGGTACTAATACTCTCGTTTTTAGTATTGACTTTTTCTTTACTGTAATGTTGAGATCTTTCTCACCACCCAATTCATTTTCACTAACAACGTCGTTTCCTGCTTTCAAAATTTTATCTCTTTCCTCTAGGGCATTATCTGTTTCTTTCATTAACTTCTCATCTAAATTTATATCATCCAAACGTTTGTCTTAGAACTGACCAGCTTCACCCTTTTCCATGAGTATTAGTAGTTTGGATATTCTTGCTGTTTGATACACATCGTCGGGAAGCCTGTAAGATGACCGATGTATTCCTAACGTGTGTCCCATGAAAGAAGCTAATTGTTCCATGTCATTTTCGGCCATGTTAAACAAATGAGTGAGAGTAGCCGAATGTTTTCGGAGGCGGGTACAAGTAAGAGCATCTGGGTTCTTAGCTCCACATTGTGTGGCATATTTTTTTATTACCTTATAACCGATAATTGGTAGATTCGATTTTGGATTACTAAAAAGATAAATATTGGGGGTTTTAATTATAGCACCTCTGTATTTTAGTATTGTATCTAAATGGTCTTGGACATCTTTAGTGAATAACACTGGTACACCTCGTCCTCTCTTCCTCTTATAACAAGTCTTTTGAAACTATTCATTAAAACTTTTTCTGCTTCCGAAATCGCTTCGGAAAATCCTTCATAACCTTGCGAGTTTTAATTTAGGAATGAAGATTTATATGTGTCAAGAAGAGGTCTTTGAAGTTCTCCAGAGCTTCTTCTATTTAACATCAACAAACCACAGTATACAGTTTCTAACAAAACCGTATATGCTTCATCATTACGATTATTTTCTTTCAATTTTGATAATGCCTTACTGGCCTTATTGATAAGACAATCTTTCAATAATTTTAGATCGTTAGCAAGTGGCACTAAACTGACTTTATTCCATTTATGAAGATTCAAGTCTTTTGAAGCTTGACTAGAAACATCAAATCTCCAATTAGCTTCTATAAACTGGATTAAGATTGCTGTTCCGCCTCAGTATTTGTCGACTGTATTGTTTGAAGCATTTCAGATTTCTTTTTAATATGCAAGACTGCTATGTCGCAGCACTGTTTTAAAGTTTTACCCATGTGTAAAGCATATGTGGGAGAATAGTATATTCTTCAACGAGTGTTGAATGACAGCTATTATTCACGAGGATGAATCCGAGTGAATAATAGCTATTCTACACGAGTAGAAGACTATACTTTCTCTACGACTATTTCATAGGAAGTTACAATTTTTGGTCTGAATCAGTATTATAAAAATTTTGCTTTAGATGAACGTATATCGGTTCACTGGCCACAACGATTTTATGCCGTGTGTACTGTTTCTGCGATTTCCTCGGCAGTAAATTACACGTCGTTTTCGTGGTCTCCGTTATTTCTGGTGGCAAACACATCTCAGCGTTTTCGCTGTCTGAATTATTCATACTTAGTTCTTACTGTTTTTACGAATACGAACATTTAAAACTGTTTTTGACAGTTACTTCAAAAACAAATGGGAGATCCAAGGCTAACATGCCACGCCCATTGGATTCTGATTCATTATCCCACCGCTTTTTACAGAATCTAACGGCAATGGAGAATATCTATCATTCTTCAACGAAAAAGGTATATGTAACGAATACATTATATTACAGTCGTAGAGAAAGGTAATACTGCCTTTCAGGATCGTATTCTGCGACAGTTTTTGTTGTAGACACTATCGCATCATAATTTTCAGATTTAAGAGCTCCAAAAAGATCTTTGATGGAGGGTTTTATATTTTTTACTTCAATAAGAAGTCTGGCCAATTCTCTCAAATATCTTGAAGCAAATGCACATGTGAGCGGGTCTTTCTTAGCGACAAGAAAAATTTGATCAGCTCTCATGCTAGGAAAGGCATCGCTTTTTAATTGAGGATCCACTTTCAGATGGCGTAACAAAAAATTTTGAGAAACGGCTAGGGAATTTCCCGAAAAAACCTCTTTATTTGAATTTTCACAACATTTTTTACGATGTCCCCATAAATTTCTGGTGGAATAAACACCCAAGCAATAGGTGCACGTCAGATAATTAGTGCCATCTAAACCTTTTCTTACTGGTTTGGTTACTTCATTACTGATTAGATATTTACCTTTTTTTCTTAAAGAATAAAGTAATTCATATCTTTTTTTACTATGTTAAAATATTTTGGACTTCTAATTCTAGTTTGTGATTCCTAAATATGTGCTGCCTGTTTTGTTTCTGTTCTCTGGGGGACAATTATCAGCTGCTTTAATTTATTTATCAACCACTTCCTTGTCATCATCCTGGGCCAAACATTCGGGGGAAGAAAGCTCTTCTGGTGAACAAAATAATTGAGGAGAAGTTGAGGATACTACCTAAAAATATTTTTATACTTATTCAAATTGTTAAACTATATAAAATTAAACACGCAGGAGAACTATCGCTTTCAGAAGGTTCATAAGTCTGCTACATCATCATAAGTCAAAGACTCGTTATTGCTTTCAGGATTATTAGGAACTTCACAAATAGGATCAGCTGCATCGTCACCAGCCAGTTTTTCATTTTGCCGTTGATTGATTTTCTGCTTTTAAGATCTAATATACATAGCTGATAAGGTTTTGAGAATAAACACAACGTCCACTTAACAAAGATAACCTGTGCGCTGCGACTAACTATAAGAGACAGACATAGACGTTGGCGAGTGTCAAGGTGACAGTAACACGTAATACGTCTGCCAAACCCATTCAATGAAATAAAACGCGACAACACTGTTGGATGACCCATCCACCGTAGTTTGTAAATTGTGTATATTGCCAGAAGACCTAAAGCTGCAATTTGGTTAAGATAATATACATGCGGAGGACCTATATATAGTACTTTAGTCGGAGGTGCTAAAAATAGTAACATGTATACAAAGAAAAAATTTCAAAATATGTTTATCGGCGGTTTTGCCATTAGTTTTATATAATATGTTATATACATCAGTGTTATTGGATATATATACATTTCTACTGGGGGAAGACTTTAAGCTGCATTTTGTAAGGAAGACCTAAAGATAGTGGGATGTATATATATATATATATATATACTTATATATATGCATACAAGGTAGGTAGTCACTTCCAAAGTAGATATACACCAAACGTTGTCACTTCATATATAACGTAGTGACTTCCATTTTTGGAAGTCACAACGTTTTCCTTGTTTTTTTACGAATTTCAAAACTACAGGGTACGTAATGCCTAAATACAAAAAATGTTGTGGAAGTGACTATGACCTCCCGTATCTGCAGATCGGTCTTTTAGTTCAGCTATAGACCGCTGGCGCTGGTGTCGCTTCGTTAACGTGAGAAACGGTCAACACGAAGTCACTTCCGTTAATGAGAGGGTATCTTATCACTTCCGTTTATTGGCAACGCTGTTTTCGCAACTACCTTGATTTGCATTAAGAATAAAATTGCGCTGGTAGTTTAAATGGCTGGTAATATTTGCTGTTTACACATCATTCCCGCTACTTTTTGCGATCGCTACCGGGGCTTCCCCGTTGAAGATGTGAAAGTTTGATGGTTTGATGAAGTTTAAAGGTTAAGATGTGTTCTCGAGGCAATTTATTAATGGCGCTAACACATAAAAAAGTAAAAATACAGCTATTTGTATCTAGAAGTAAAATGAATCTCTTTGTTAATCCACAAAGTAATTTGCCCGTTTACAGTTTACACCGAGCCTTATATAAATGGTAATTTGATGTAATGTTTAATTCTTTGTTAAACTGAACAAAATCGCATCAGACTTTGTTTAATAATTAATAAAATGCCATTAGAGCTATCAAGTTTATACGATTCTGTTTCGCCTAAAGGTTCCCCTACACACGCAATTATATTGCTCAATAGTTGGTTGTGCAATTGCTAAATTTGATATTGCGTAAAGATATTGCCCGTTTATACCATATATTGTTTAAAGATTGAGCACATTTGAAATTTCATATACAATATTCAGTGAGATGGTGCGTGTGACACGATGACAACAACTCAAGAGCGCAAATTTCTGTCAGAATTTATAAATTTTGATGGGTAGTATCCGATGTGCGGTAAAGAATGTTGTGATAGAAATAAGAAGAAAGAAGTTTATAAGATTTTGGTAAAGAAGTACAAGGAATTTTGGCGAAAATGCAAAAAATGATAAGGAGAAAAAAGTTAATAGTTTTAAATACCATCCTTTGGACCAACGCCGTTTTTTGGTGTTTTGCAAGCAAAACTTAATACAACATATTTCTCGTTTTTTCGACTTCCTATCAACTCTCTTTCCAGAACTCAACTGAATATTGCGCAAAAATATTGAATCGTGTAGGGAATACAAACTTTGTGCAATAGAGTTGCGCAAGCAGAAATTGTGTTATATCGTGGCGTGTCTAGGGTGGCCTTAACAAAAATTTAAAGTTGTACAAGACTGGCCGGTAATTTATTTTAGTACAGTTAATACATAATCTTTTCATGTACATATCAAGATCTTATTTGGGTTAGTTTAGTTTATTGATTAGGAAGATGTTTACAAATAATGTTACATTACCTACGTCTGTAACAAAATTAGAATAAAGCTTCCTAAATTAACAAATAATAATAAGTCATTTCTAGTTCATGTTAATTATTTAGCCGTATACTATCAAGTTACTCTCAGAATCATCATTTCCCGTACAAGTTATTCAAACTTCAATGGTCAAGCGGGTCCCGAAAACATGTAAATAATTTGTTAAAGAGCAACTTTCATGCCAAAAAAATTTAAGTGACTTCGGCAGAATTAAACTTAGAACAAAAAAACTTGTTTTTTCAAACTGCATTTATTCGTTATTCAGTCTTGCATAAATTTTATTATTTTTTCCAAAGTCAAGAATATTTATGATAATACTGAATCCCATTGAAAAAAGTTATACTTTAACAGTAGAAATATACATGAAATCTACGGTTATTCAAAAGAAAGTTACAATTCAAAGTTGCCATAACTGTTTAAAAACACAACGGATAAGCAAACTAAAAACACATTTGTATACGTAAAGCAATGGGGTTTGTTCATAGATTGTTTTTTTTTAATATTTTGATTATCATGAGAATGAGTTTATTGATAATCTTTCAGAAATCATTTTCGTGCTTATTAAATTTTTAAAACTCGTAGTTTGCTGTGTTTTATAGATATTTGTGCAATAAGGGAGATATGAATATGTTTTTTTCCCTGAGGTTGTAACATGGATCGAGGGCCTCTGGCCCGAGGTCTGTAAGTCAACGGAAGGAAAAAACATTAGTATCTGCCGTGGAGCATACATTATTTTATTTATTAGCATTACGAAAATTGTTTATTAAAAACTTTCACGTTTCCAAAATGTCATTCTAAAAATAAAAATATGTCAGCAAAATCAGGGATTGTTTAAATGTACGGTTGCTTAGAGATTGTTTGTAGTTGCATGGTTACCACGAGATTGATGGAGAAATAATTCGAAAAATCCCACTGGAGTTATGAGTGCCTTTTAATGTTGCCGGCCTCGGTGGTCTAGTGGTTAGCGCGTTTGCCTTTAGATCCGAGGAACGCGGGATCGAACCTGGCAGAGGTCGGCGAGATTTTTCTAGCAGAGAAAAATCTGAAAATGCGCCTTCTGTCGGATAAGAAGTAAAGCCGTAGGTCCCGTGCCACTACGATGTGTGACACATTAAAAATCACTACTGGAGTTGAAATTACCCCAGATAGGCAAAATTCTTAGTTAGGATGTACAATGGGTCAAATGTAGCCTAA
>JABXWE010001492.1:0-15613 GCA_014611495.1 Limonius californicus | reverse complement strand
AACAGTTCTGTGTATCGTTCACCTGTAAGAGTACCTTCGTAAAATACAGGCCCTACTATTCTTCCCCCGATTAAGCCACACCATACATTTACACTAAAACGTCTTTGGGGATTATGAGGATGGTTAGGCATAAGATTTTCTCGACTCCAGGAATGCTGGTTTTTCGATTAAACATACCACAATTAGAAAAATTAGCTTCATCACTCCATAAAATTAAACGTAAAAAGTTCGGACTGCGCCTAACGCAATTCCATCGACAAAACTCCGTCCGTCTTTCTTGATCACCTGCCATTAAAGTTTGAGTGGGTCTGTACTTATACGGTACATACTTATTCTTTTTTAAACTTTTATGTACAGTTCCCAGACACAGTCCAAGATCACGCTTACACTCCCTTATTGAATTTTCCCGAAACGCTTCGAAATATGCCATAACATTAGTTTCAGCTTCTTCATTAAGTATAAATCGTTTTCTTGGAACAGATTTAGCGAACACTTTATTATTTGACCTAAACTTTCGGTATAGGATCAAGAAATATCTTCGATTAGACAAGATTCGTCCGGGAAATAACGCATTGTAATGTTCGAGAGCACGATGGGAATTTTTTTGACAAACTATGTAACTTTCTAACATATCACATTTTTCTAAATGTGTGAATGCCATTGTTAAAGCAAATTCAAATAGCTACTTTACGTTGATTACAATATTATAATCTTGACAGGTACTACATATGTATCTTTTGTTATTGTCCTAGTTATCTGTGATAAGTTTAAAACTAATAGAAATAAATCGAGCAGCGATTTTTTGTTCATATTAGATGATAATGTGTTTCTTTTATTTTCCAATAATCGACATTTAAATGCTTGTAGTTCGTTTATTTGTAAGTTTAGGGTATTTATGTATTAATAAATTTTGTTTAAAATTAAATGATCGTTTAAAATGTTCAAAAATATACAGGGTATTCCATTTAAAAAAATGTTGTTTTTCTTAATATCTCGAAAACGCGAAGTTCAATTGTTTTTAAAATTTTACCATCATAATCGAAAGAAAAAACGCTACTACTTTGGTAATTTAACCAACATCGTATCTTTAGTAGCAACAAAGTTGGCAATAGTGCCGACTTCAATTTGAACACCCTGTATAATACAAACAGACAGTGTAGACAGACAGTGTAAACAGACAGTGTAGACAGACAATATAAACGGACAATAGCAGACAGTATAAATAGACAGAATATGTTGACAAACAATGCAGACAGACAGTTGTAACAGATACTTGTGACAGACAGTGTACACGGACACTATAAACAGACAATGCAGGGTATACAGACGGGGTAAACGGATGAGGAAAAGGAACGGAGAAAAGGGGGGTTAAAGCGGCGGGGAAAGAGGCGGGGAAAGGGGCGGGGAAAATGGGCAGAGGAACGAGACGAGGGACGGGCGTGGCGGGGGAAGGGGCGGGGCGAGGATGACGGTAGATGGACTGGTCAAAAGGGGCGGCGCAAAGGGGCGTGGTAAATAGACAGTGTAGACAGAAAATGTTGACAGACAGTTGTTACAGGTACTTGTGACAGACAGTGTACACGAGCAATACACAGACAGTGTGGGGTTAACAGACGGGTAAACGGGTGAGGAATAGGGGCGGGGAAAAGGGACGGGTGAATGGGCGGGGTAAGGACTGGGAAAAGGGGGTGTGTAAAAGGGCGGGGAAATGGGGTGTAGAACAGGCGGGGGCAAAAGTTGCGGGGTAACGGGCGGATTAAACGACAGTCTTCTAGAAATATTGCTCAAGATACTGATGTCCATCATAGAACTGTATTATAAGTTTTAAGAAAAAAATGGATATCGTTCCTATAAACTATCGAAAACCCAACAAATTTACCCGAATGACCAAATTAGACGAATGGAATTTTGTGAGAACATAATGAAAAAATCGACATTAATTTCTATTCACCGGCGATTGCACGTTTCCAATAAATGGTCGACACAATCCATCAGTCTGTCGTGTCTGGTCGCGAAATAATCCTCACAGGCATTACAGTTATCGATCTCAATCTCTACGAAAGTTGAATGTGTAGAGTGGGATATTGGGTGATAACATTATCGGACCAGTTTTTATAGGGGGAAACCTAAATGATCCATAATATTTCGATATGCTGCAAAAATAAATCATTGCTGCTTTGCATCAAGTTCTAGGGATCAGACTGGATGAAATTTGGTTCCAAACAGATGGTTTGGCCCACAATACGTTAGCCGTACGGGAATACTTAGCAAATACATTTCCTACTCGTGTAATTGGAACCGTAAGCACAATTCCTTCGCCGTCTAGATCCCCGGATTTGCCACTTCATGATTTCTTCGTGTGGCCTTACATTAAGTCGAAAATTTATGAATTTGAAGAAGACAGAACTACGAACTGCTACGACCTGCGAATTAAAATTCAGGATGCATTTGCAACTATTACCCCACAAATGCTTGCTAATGTGAGAACTGGATTTTACAATCGCTTGGGCTACTGCTTGGCAGAGGGGGGTCATTTATTCGAACATTTATTGTTAATAATATCTTGCTTCAGTTAAATTCTTGGAAGTGCTAGTGTTGATTATTTAGTTGACTATAATTTTAAAATGTTGTTTCGTGTATCCATTATTAATTTATTTTGTTTTATTCTCTTATACCAAGACTTAATAAGCAATGTTTTGGGAACTTCTTTATTAATTATTCGAAAGATATTGTAATAGCTATTCCTAGCGCAAAATGAAAAATACTTTCATGCTTATCCTACATTTATCAAACGCATCGCGTGAATGTTAAAATTGTTTTCGCATGTGCTATGTTCGTACTTGAAACCGCCAATCGATATATACGATATATACTCGTATATATTTGTTAATATAATATTTTAAACTGTAATCATGTATTATTCCAGATAAGTCATTGTTACGGAGAGAATTCTATTTCATAGATTCGCAAGGTGACAATATATGATCAACTAATCAAGCAATATTTCAACTGAATTTTAGAATACTACTTTTTAATTAAAAAGTATGCCTAAATAGACACTACTAGCCTATTTACGTTAAACGAAAAAATGAGGGCCAAATATAATTGGCCCTCATTTTTTTTTAATTTTTATTGAACTACAACCTATAGATTCCGGCAACATCAACACAGCACTGGCTTGCTTAAGACGTCTTCTCTGCTCTTCCAGTAAACTAATTTCTTCGGTAGCAGCGGCTATAGCCATTTCTAATTCACACCTCCATCTGTGAATGTCCTGCTCGCGTTGGTGTAACCGCTTTGTGCTATCCGCTTGGTTTTTATCCACATCAGATCTGGTTTGTTCGAGACATCTTCTACCATTCCAATCAACCCTATAAATGTTAAGCGTAAGGTACACTGTGACCAAAATAAGAGAACATTTTACAGCGATCAAGCGAAATTAGCTTAAAATTTAGTATTTTGCCTTTGGCAACTCCATGATTCCCATCCTTTCCAGATTATCTTGGTGCAACACATGTCGTGCTATTCACGGGTCTAACATACCCCAACCTCGAAAAACCCCCTCCCCCAAGTGTAACTAAGACACCACAAACATCCTGGAAAAGTGCAGTGTACAGGATTCGACCCTGAGCGATTTTGGTAGAGTAATTCCGAAGTCTATAGAAAACAAAAAACTAATAACCATAAGATTGTGTTCGTACGGGCATAAGATTTATTTTCACCAATAAAAGACTAATGGCTAAAATACTACCAACTGCATCCTAAAGGATAACAATTCGTCTCTATGAAACTAAAAAAAGCAAATTTGTTACTTACAGGTTCGCCTTGTGTTGTGCAATTTTTGCCATATCCATCATATCTTTATTGTGGCTCCTCCACTCCCCCTCACTGAATCTGGATATAGAGTACTTATCAACTACGGGCCTGGTCCCAGTCAAACCCGCAAGGGGTCCCCAGTCCACTCGACCAGTGGCCCACGGTCCAATGGGTCCCATTTCTTCGTTGACTTTCTCATCGGGCATGGCGTCTTGCGGTTGTGGTAAGTAACAGGGTGTTATTCCTTCGTCAACCGGTCTAAGATCATTAGGTACCGGTGGTCTAGAAGACGGATCTTCCTGTCCTGGAGCGGTTCTTCCAGCCATTGAGTTTTTTAATATTCCTTTGGTAGGAGCGCCCACGGATTGATTTCCGGCGCACTCGTCTATTGCATAAGGGGACTGTGGACAGGGTTCTGCCGGAGGTTGTGGTTCTTCAGTGCAACAACATGGACCGCCAGTGTTTTTCTGTTGCGATGTAATAGGCGTTGGAGTTGATGGTTGGGACGAAGGCCCTTTAACGGGGGAAACGCCAAGGTCTGGTGCTAAAGTAGTTTGTGGGATGCCCAGATTGTGGTCGTTTAGTGTGCTGTGCTCTTTGAATGCAATCTCTGGTTTGGGAACCGTATTTTTTTCAAGGTAATCTCCTGGTGATTCTTTTATCTAGATGAAATGATCATGGTTACAATCAGTTTTGAGTTTTTGAGTATTTTGCGTTACAGGGCGTTTTCAAAAACACACCTACGCTCTCTGTTTTTAAAACACTTTTATAATATGGGGAAACTTAATAGAACCTAATAGAATCTTTTTTATTAGGGGCCTTTACTAATATTATAGGAACTGATGTGTGGTACCTAGAATAGAATTTTAGTTGTCTTAATTAACATAATTAAATATGTTGCAAACACGAAAGTTATATGCAAGATATTTGTAATAAGCATTTGTTTTTGTGGAAATTATAAAGCAGTTATGTGTTAAATTACTTACTATTACATGGAGATTATATGATTTTATGATAAGAATTTTTATGTGAATAAAGAGGCAATTTTTGAAATATTATTCCTTAGTAATTTTGATATAATAAATTTTCAGTGTAATCTGCTTGCTAGAACTAATTTATTCTTACTTACTCATAATTATAATAATACAACTTATCTACATCTACAGTGCGTAATATTTTATTTTGCAACTTACCTTATTAAAAGTTCCAAAATGAGGACAGGGACCACATCCTCGTGGTGGCTGCTCTGCCATATCAAATTCGAGTTTTCCTACTTATACCCCTACAAATTAAATGTTTTATCAATAATTTTCTAAACAGGTTCCCAATTTCTATGCAACTCCCTAAATGCCATTAATGACGTTTGTTCAATATTTTTTAAGCATTACCATGGTAAATTAAATTATTTTTTGTGTATGATACCTACAAAGCCGGTCTTCGGTTTTTATTGATTTACCTAAATGTCATTGTAAATTATAGTTCCCTATTGTAATAGCTAGGAGTGGATGTTGATATGAATTTCCAAGTATCATAGGCCTGTTTCTTGGTTTTCATGTTAATCCTTGGTAATTAAAGCAGTCCGACATTAAATAATTATTAATATAAAAAAAAACATTTAATTATCTTCTGAACTTTCTAGATTCGGTCAACTAAATAATAATCATCATCGTATAATTCAAGATTATAACTATAAAGAATGTAACTTTCAAACAACTAGTCTTTTTTAACATTTCTTTATTAGCAATCAGAAAATAACTTATTACATGATTTTCTATAAGCTAATTGTGTGGTTATAACTATGGCAGGAAGGGAATCATACCCAGTGGTATTATCCTATAGGGGAGACCCAGGAGACTTTGGACACGAGGAGAGGATGGACAGCTTTTTATTTTCCGCCACATAAGCAATACGTGATTATTATCACGTTAGTTTACTTGTTTTTGAAATATATGTGAGCATACCGAGGAGACAATGGACATAAGAGGACATCCGCGGTTATCAGTGAGAAAGCCAGAAGCAACCAGCCTGGCTCGTACGACCAGCTTCAATAAAACCAATGTGCAACTTTTTCAAAACAACTTATATGATGTTATTAACCGATGGTCCTTTACTTCAGCCCAAATCTACAATTTGGATGAGGTAACATTGATCTTGTGTAGGTAGTTACGTATGTATAAAGAAAATTAAGATTTTTTTCAAGACGGGTGTCACAACTGTGCAAAAAGTCCAGAAGATCGTAGAGAAAAAGGGCGAACATCAGATAGAAAAAGTCACATCCAGGGAGAGAGGTGAATTAATGACTCATGTTGGCATAATTTGTGCAAATAGGAATGCTGTACTACTGGTCTGTATCTTTCCACGCCGTAGGTTTGACGCTTCTAGAATGATAAAAGGAATGCCCAATAATGGACCTTTGGGGTTGGCATATCCTACCGGATGGATGACCTGCGAAAACTTTTTGAAGGTGTTGGAACATTTTGTGAAAAATGTCAAATGTAGCAAGCAAGACCGTGTCCTATTAATCATGGACAACCATGAATCACACGTGTCACTGAATGTTATTGATTTCTGCAGGGATAACGGGATCGTTATTCTTACCTTGCCGCCGCACACATCCCATAAACTCCAACCCCTGGACAGTACTGTTTTTGGCCCATTTAAGACATTTTCCAGTCAAGTAGCTGATTCCTGGATGCTTTCCCATCCTGGACAAACGTTAAGTATTTACGGTTTGCCTTCCATGTGTCTTGAAGCTTGGGATAGGGCAGCGAACATAAAACCTGGATTTCGATGCACAGGAATTGTTCCATTCGTTCGGAACATATTTGGTGAAGAGGAGTTTCTATCTTCGGCCGTTACTGAACGCCCGATGACAGAACATATCCATGTGCCCTCAACATCTTTCGCCGATAGAACTCCGAATCCATCTACTTCCATTCCACAAGCAACTTCAAATGAACCACCAACTCCGAAAATGTCACCGTGCAACTTAAAGCAAGACAAACATAACTTTATATCTCCTGACGTTATTCAGCCTTTCCCAATAGCGCCCTCCAGAAAAGAAAATTCCAAGAGAGGAAGAAAACGGGGCCGTTGCAAGATTGCAACCGACACACCAGAGCTGAGACAAAAGGAAGATAACATTGCAGCAAACAGAAAAGCAGCTAGTAAGAGAAAAGTACTCCAGGATGAGTCATCCGAAGATGAGAGCACCCAAGTAGATTACGCAGACCATTCTTCAGATGACAATTTGGATTTCCAAGAAGATAAGGAATAGAAAGATGTCTCTAAGGCGATTACATCGTGCCTAATGTCTATGGAAAATCATGCGTTAGAAAGTACGTTGCTGTTGTAGATGCCATTAATGAAGAGGGATATGAGGTAAGGTTCTTAAAGAGGAATATTCCGTCGAATAGATTTTGCTTCACCTCCGAATCTTCGGCCACAGTTAATTTTAACGATGTTGTGGCGGTATTACCTACTCCAATTAAAGAGAGTAGGTCCAGATTTGAAAGAATGGTGTATTTTAATTCAGGGTACAGCTTGCAATAAGTTTTTATACTAACATTTAAAGAGAATGTGTTTAAGTACTTACCTGTTTTTCTTACCATTTTTGTGAAAAAAAAGTTTTTTGAATATATCTATGCTGTCTATTTTCTCCCTAGGCTCAGTCCACTGTCTCCTTGGGGTGAAGAGACAATGGACATATTACACGCTCGTCTTTTAATGATAGCAGTTTTGGGCGCAATGACTTTATTGCGATGAGTCAATGTCTAAGAGACATCGGATAGTCAAAGTTACTAACAAGATACAATCCGCTGTTTATTTTGCTCATTTACAGATTTTAGAGCTATAAGTATAAAAAGTATCCAAAGTCTCCCCTACAAACAGAGCCCAATGTCAATGATATATAATTTACAGTGCAAGATTATTTATCTAGTTAAATTTTATGTCTGGTGGTTTGTCTAGTAATGGTTGAACAAGATCATTAGGGTGGAATTGTAGTCGAGTTTTGTATTTTTGTGCGTATTAGCTAATTACCTGTCTGACGTGTGGTATCTTGAGGTCTTCGTGTAAAGTTCTGTTGAAAATGGACCAAGGTGCATCTACAATTGAACGTGTCTTGAAGAGTCTTAGATTTCTATATTGGAAGAGCTGGAGCATCCCCATAGTTCTATGTATACCATATGTCCAGACGGGCTTTAGGATGGTTTTGTACACAAGCAATTTGTTATTTAAGGATAGGCATGAATGTTTTCCTAACAGCCAGTACATTTTTTTGTATCGGATGTCAAGGTCTTTTCTTTTCTTTGTGATATGGGTCTTCCAGGTTAGCTTACGATCTAGGTGCATTCCTAGATATCGAACAGAATCTGACTGAGGAACTAGAGTGTTGTTCATGATAATTGGTGGACACTGTTGTCTCCTCAAGGTAAACGTGATGTGGGTGGATTTAGCTTCATTCACCCTTATTTTCCATTTCTTCAACCATTGGGAGATAATGTTTAGGTGAGTTTGGAGAACGAGTGTGGCTGTTCCGGGTGTTATCACACGCAAGAATGGCTGTGTCGTCCGCGAATATGTTGGTTTCAGTTTCATCGTTAGTTGGCAGGTCAGCAGTATAAAGTATATATATAGAGTTGGTCCCAAAACACTGCCTTGGGGGACTCCTTATCAGATGATAAGATGACACTTCGTTGCCAGTTTTAACTTAGAAGTGACGGCCAGCTAGGTAAGATTTTAGGAGTAAATAGTATTGGTGTGGAAAATTGTTTTAATTTTATATAGGATGTCTTTATGCCAGACCCTATCGAGCGCTTGTTGAACGTCAAGGAAGAGCGCAGAACAGTATTGTTTGTTCTCAAAGGCTTTGTTTATAATATCTATCAAGCGATTGCGGAAGCCGGATTGATGGTTGGCGATATGTTCTTCGAGCAGTGAGTCTTCTTGAATTCCGAGTAATATTAATTTCTCTAATAGTAATACTTTGGAATTATCGGTAGAAGACTAATTGGTCTATATATGAGCTTACCTAATCGGGGGGTTTGCTTGGTTTTAGAATCATGATAATTTGGGCAAACTTTAGTTGAGTGGGCCAGTAGGTGAGTCTCAGGATAGAGTTGAAGATTATTGTTAACGCCGTTATTGCTTTTTTTGGTAATTGTTTTAAAATTTTTGCGGTAATAAGGTCAAATCCAGGTGCTTTATGGTTTTTGAGTCGTTAATTTCACGTTTTATCTCATTGGGCGAAAGAGCTCGAATTGGCAGCGAGAGTTGGAGAGGAGCATCGAGGTATACTCGTCGATGTCAGCATCTATGTTGTCTTCGTGTGGTTTGTAAACTTCGGCAAGGTGTAGTGCAAATGCGTCTGCCTTCTCGAATTCTGATCTTGCCCAAGTACCAGCTTGAGTTCTTGCGGGGGATATGGATTTTTGGGGCCGTTTGGGCCTTTGAATGGCTTTCCATATTGAGTGATCGTTAGGAGAGAGATTAATGAGAAAGTGTTTGAACTCTTCATTACGAAAATGTTTTAGTGCTTGTTTCAGTTTTCTGGTTAGACAGTTGTATTTTTGTTTGTAAAGATATACTGTGGCTGCGTTCCCAACTGGCTCTGGTTCTGCGTTTCTCAGCTATTAACTGCTTATTTGTAGCGGAATATTTTGATTTCGAGATTTTAGTTGAGGTAAAGGTGTGCTATTCCATCCTGCTTGTTGGATAGTCGTAATCAGATGGTTGGTGGCTGCTTCCAGTTCTTCCGGAGTCTTTAGGCTGATATTGAGATTTAAATGGTCATTCATATATTTCCGGAAGTAGGTCCAATCTGTAGTTTTATTGGTCAGTGTCTTCTTTAGTTATTACAGTTGTACTCATTGTTAAAGATAATTGGGGAATGATCGGATGAAAGATCATAATTATCATCAATTCATACAACTAATGTTGATATAAAATGATATGTTTTCAGTTGCAATAGGACCGATTTGTTTAGCGTTATTTCAAGACAAGATACTTACATTACAATTGAAGATAGGTATGTTCTCATACTGAACTGGATAATTGATGAAATACTAACACTGTAGTGTAGGTAGGTAATCCTAATCTTTATGTCTTGTTGACTCTCGGGACAGTGTGGCATACGTAAGTAATGGATAATATACAGGGTGTATTAAAACGTACGGATAATATTTACGCCACGCTATTTCTACACTGAAAAACAAGCAAAAAACTCTAATACCAGTTTAGTATTAACTCTTTGGTTAAGGAGTTATTAATGTCCAAACTTTGAAATTTTTTTCGATTTCGGTTGAGAAATCGATTTAAATAGTATCAACAACACATCGTTCAACAATTAAAATAAGTAATCAAATATAAATTATAACATTTCGGTAATTAGTTTACTTATAATTTAATATTTAAGAATGCAAAATCTTCGCGATTTATAGTTTTGGAAGACATTGCAACTATGCATTATAGGCTGGGTTGATTTTTAAAATGTAATAATAAAAAATTGATAGCTGGATGTATGACTGACGGTTTGATTAATGTCATTTTTGACACTTGAAAAAGTCACTTTTCTAACATTTTCGTAAAACTTCTGCTTCATTCATTATTTATTAGTTATTCGCTGTTATCATTGTTCTAAGTTACTTTGTTCCTTGTTTGTTTCTTTTGTTTTGTGTTTTTGGTTTTGAGAAAAATCATGTCATACAGTTTTCAAAGACTAGATCAGCGCGTAAGAGAAACAGGAAGAATGGAACCTGTGCAGAGAGTTGGTGGAAGACCACGACATGTATTACAACCTGAAATAGAAGAGAACATCTTACAGGTATTTGAAGACGAACCTCGACAAAATACCCGTTCTGTAGCTCGAAGACTTGATATTAGCATTACTGCTGTACATCGAGTGTTAAGAGGAAATCTCTTACATCCGTTCCACTTCCAGCGAGTCCATGGGTTGCTTCCGGAAGATTATCCGCGACGGATAGAGTTTTGCAGATGGTTATTACGGCAACAAGTAGTCAACCCGGCTTTCACTGAAAACATTTTATGGACGGATGAATCCGCATTTACCCGTAACGGAATGTTTAATATGCACAATATGCACCAATGGGCGGTTGAAAACCCTCATGTCTTGCATCAAACTAATCACCAGTTTAGATTCAGCGTCAATGTATGGGCTGGAATTATGGGAAATAGACTAATAGGGCCACACATTTTGCCTCGTCGATTAAACGGCGAACATTTTCTCTATTTTTTAAACAGCGATTTTCCGGGACTATTGGAGGAAGTACCATTACTTGTCAGGAGAGACATGTGGCCTCAGTTAGATGGAGCTCCAGCCCACTGGGGGCTTCAAACTAGAGATTTTTTTCGTTTGGGGCATTTTAAAAGCTCTTGTTTATGAAGCAGAAATTGAGCGGATAAATAATGCAGTTAGAGAAATAAAAAATCGTAACATTCTGCAAAATCTAATACCAAACATTATTACTCGGTGCACCAAATGTTTAGAAGTTGCAGCTGCTCATTTTTAACAGCTATTGTAGCCAAAAAAGGAGTTAAATAAAACGTATTCAATCTTGAGTTGCAAATTATTTCAATAATTTTAGACGATATCCATGAAAAACATGAATACATACTTGATTTAATTGCAGATTCACAAACATATACGATCAAGGGTAACTAAATGCATGTCTCTTAGCTTTAAATTGTACAGCGTTGCCAAATTAAAAAACCTTTAAGTGCTTATAAGTGCTTGTTTTTCAACGTATAATTGCATGATGTAATTATTAGCCGCACGTTTTAATACACCCTGTATAATCATCATAATCATCTTTAAAGTGCTATTGAGTAGGGCAGTTTTTTATCATTTTTTCCTACCTTTTAAGTAGAACATTGACCTTTTTCTTTACACAGGTTGATTCCAAACCTTAAATCACCGTGTATTTTTTTTTAATTCAACTCTTTTGCGGTTATATGGGGGTTCAAAGTTTTTTTTTTTTTACATCAATTCATTAAATTGTAAATACATTTTTTGTTTTTTGGTCCATTTTGATAAACGCCGTTGTTTTGGAAAGCTAACAGTCCAAGTTTCCTTTCTAATCAAGAAAAATATACAATTTTATTGAGTATGAAAAGTGAATGATTTTTTACCCAGAAGTGAAAAAATTGGGTATGTATTTAAATTGTTATTTCTATTCGAAACTTTGTTAGATTCCTAACTCTTAAAAATATTAAATTTTCGAAAAACGTTGTCATGACCCATTTTATTGAAACAGAATATTAGTTTAGAAGCTGCAAAAAAAACTTAGGTTAATAATCTCGTTTTTAAAATATAGCAATTTCACATAGACAATATTTTAAACAAACCTTTCACTTCTGGGCAATTTTTCATTTACTATTCACAGTCAATTGTACACTTTTAGACTGAAAATTAAGATTGGACTGTTAGCTTTCCAAAACAGCGAAGTTGATCACGATCGGACTAGAAACAAAGCAGCTATACACATTTTAGACAATTGATGTAAAAAAAATTGAAGATCCATAGCTCTAACAGTGGCCATTTAAAAATTATTAGATACTTTAGGGATTAAATAACTTCTGCTATAAGTACTTAAAATTCGACAAGACATGTGATATCAGCATGATGGTGCTCTACCCTATTGTGGAAGACGCAGTGGCGGTTTTTGAATAAGTGGGCCCGGGTACGCCCGCTCCTTGATTAAAATATTAATATTAATCTTTTCGTTTCTGTATTTAAATAATAATTAAAATGAACTAACTTTGCAAAAGTTTGTTTTCTATAGCTAACGTTTAACGTTTAAATTGTATTCGGTAAACATCGCCTGGCCGTACGTATATTATGATTATTGATTATAGCGTTCATTTAGTGGGCCGAACAGATTCGCCCGCGCTCAGTTTTCTATTTAAAAGTGCAGTTTTGTGACTAGTAAACAATGAATAGTGTTAATAACCTTTTAAAAATTGACTTTTCAAGACTTTCGATTGAAGAAAAACTTCAAATTAAAATATTAGGCAGGCCCATGCCGCATTTGAATTTAACACAAAAAATGGAGAGAAAAGTACAAAACAGGTGTTACACCTGGGGTCTTGGTGGAGTAGTGCGGATACGCGTTGCCACTTGAGGTCACAGCGAAATGTGGCCAATCGACTGGGGTGTTCGAATCCCGACTGGGGCGACCGCATATCGCTTAGTTAAGTTTAGGATGCATGTTGCATGAATGTTTAGTGTGTAAGGGACGCCCGCACCCCCCTGAAGTAATGCGAAAGCGGTTCGGGGGGGGGGGGCAGTATGAATGTGCGAGAAAAAAAAGGTGTTACACCTATCGTTTTTCTGCAGGAACTTCTAAACTTCTACTTATATTTTAGACAGAGTAGTTTCTTTTTATCCCACGCTTTCTAAGAAGAGGTTAAAGAGCGAGTTAGAAGTTGTATACACAAGATCCGACTTAAAGAAATATCTGGTGCTATGAATCTTTTTACATTTTTATTAAAAAATAATCTTGAAGAATCTTTTATGGAAACACTGAGACTTCTAAATGTTATTGTAACAACACCAATGATAACCGTCGACGCTGAATGTTGCTTTTCTACATTAAAGCGTGTAAAAACTTTTTTAAAAACACCATGTTTAACGATCGCTTGAATGTTTTGGCTACAATGTCTGTCAGCAGGAATTCAGATAACGAAATTTTGAAAACAAAAAGTTGCCGAGAAATTTATTTCGATGAACAATTGACGAGTAGAATTTCATTTTAAAAATTAAATGTGTTTGCGTGTTTTTTTTTTTGTTAAGTAATTGCTGATTCGACGACTGTCTTATATTGTTGTTTGAAAGCTATTTACAATAATGGATTTTATAAACTTTTAACGTGTTTTTAAGAATTTCACCTTAATCTCAGGCGAGTGTTTTCTTATAACATATATTTATGGTTTTAAAATTAAAATACACCCTTTTCTTGTTGAAACCTTACCCGCCGCCACTGGGAAGACAAGTAACTGCATGGCTAAATCTTCATTATCCTGATAAATGGATTGGATGTGGAGGGCCCATCATATGATCCCCATATCTCCAGGTTTAAATCCTCTGCATTTTATGCCTTTGAGAACATATAAAGTGAGTGGCGTAGTGTTCAAATACATACTCATGGTCAAATGCGTGACAGAATCATCAATGCCGATGCGTTAAATGAAATAAAAACCAATGTATTGCTTCAAGTATAATTCGTTGGTCAGGCCCGCATTCAAGCCGAAGGAGCACATTTTGAGTAGGGGAGACCGAGGGGAGTTGAAACATTTTTGACATTTTGCTTCATACACAAAATTCTATAAATACAAAACGTATGAAACTAATGCCAATCGATAGTTCATTTCTTACACTTTCACATGACTGACATAAAGAAAGTGTAAGAGTGAATTCTGTGGCGAAAAATTGACTTGAGCGTAACAAGTCGTTTTGTTTCAACTCCCCTTATACCGAGGTAAGTTGAAACAGGCGTCGAGTGAGTTGAAACAGTTGATTTTTGGGTAGAATTAAGGGTTGTAAAGTAGAAACCACGATATAATTTAAAGGTATTTATTAAAATAAAACATTCAAAGATGGAACTTTATTGTTTATAAGCACTACAATCAATCTTAACTTTTCTTTTTCAGAAGTCTAAGTTTGTAACAATAATCTCACAAACGTCTATTATAAGAAAAAAAAATAAGATACAAAGAATATGAAAATAAAATTAAAATTTTATTCGGATAAGCAATTGTGACAAACATAAGAAAGTTCGCCACCAGTGCAAGCTTCATGAGCCCAAGCTTTACATTCCAGACATTGGACCCATTTTTCTTTGGCTTTGCTATTTGAATAGGGTTCGAAACAACAAATGCAAAAGCATTCTTCTTCTTCTTCACTGTCTACTTCTTTCTTTCTTTTCTTGACAATCTTGGTCTTTTTTGCTTTAGTTTCTGGCTTGGATCTTATACGTGTCTTCGTTTCTTCGAAATTAGGGTTTTTAACTTTTTTCTTAACCGCCCTAGCTGCTTCGATTGCAGCTAATTCATCCTTTACAGGAGTGTCAGTTAAGACAACGGATTTCACCTTTCGTCGATTAGTTTGATTTCCTTTCCTTGGTGGAGCCTTTGGCAAGGGTCTGAGAGTTTCAGGTGAGAAAGGAGTTGCCGTCACCATGACTGAAGAATCACGTGATGTAGATGCTACAGGTACTGTACTTGATGTAAAATCTGTGAACGGAGCAACTGCTCCAATGGTTGAGGGCAGCGTGGAAGTACCAGGCGTTACCTCAGACATCGCCAGATCAGGTGAGTTCTTATCAGGGGTTTCTACAGAATTGGACACATCTTTCGCAGGGGTTAGTGGACGGTCATCACAGGTGCTATCATTCACATTCACAGGACTTGGCGTGCGTTCTTCACTTCTTGAATTTCCCACCAAGTTGGAGCTGGATGGGCCAGGGTTCTCGACGGCAGAACTCTCGGAAGTAACCAAAGACCGATCAGTAAGTTGACTCGGAAGGTAATCAGCGTCCTGGAATATTTCGATGTTAACTGGCCAAAGTCCGGTCGTGCTGAATCCGGAAGATAGATATATTGCGCGGTGTGACTGCGATATCAAACGACATTTTCACTATCCCAGGAATATCATAGATTGTCATGACTTTTCCTGGATTAGATCGCATCCAGTTATCGCAAGTAGTGTTAACTGCTTTTTTTACCGATCCAAAAATGGCTCTATCTATTGGCTGCAGTTTATGGGTGCAGTGAGGAGGAA
>JABXWE010001490.1:0-26620 GCA_014611495.1 Limonius californicus | reverse complement strand
CTCTCTCTCTCTCTCTCTCTACTAATATTAGCATATGGTGAAATGATCGAAGCTGGAATGGAAGAAAACAGACTAGCCATACAAGAAGAGGTAACAGATAATGGAGTATTGTACATCGAGCTTGCTCAAAACAAAAACTTCTATATGCTGGCATTAAAAACAAATATTGTAGTATCTGTGTCCAACAAGAAAAGTCGCAAACAATTATTGAACTCGAATGCTTCAAAAACTGGAATGCTTCAGCAACGGCAGTGGAAGGTGGAATTATTGTAGAAGGGTTCAAAAAATCATTCAGAAAGCATGGGTTAATTTATGTTAAACTTGCAGGGGATGGCGATAGTAGGGTAATGAGTAATGAGAAAAATTAGGATGCTGCTCCTTATGGTCCACTACATGTACTTAAAAAATCGAGTGTAGATACCACATCTTTCGCAATTTCTGTTAAGGTAACAATGCAGTTAGTTAATGTTTGTTTTAGTTTGTTGTGATATTTTTTCCTAGGGTCTCTATTTATTTCTATACATTTGAAGTCGTTATAAAATTATTAACTTTTTTTTATGTAATCATCTTTATGTAAAATAACTAAAGTATTATATTTATCTGCCCTAACAGCAACCAGATTGTTTGTTGTCATGTTTTCTTTAATTGACGCAAGCAGTAAATTATTATGTTTGTTTGTATTATAATTTAAATGTTTGTCTGTTGTTGACATGTATTTTAACCACGCTAAACACTTATTAGAACACAATCATGCATTGACATCAAATAATATATTAACATTTTTACACTTCTGTGATGATAAACGTAAATTGGATATAGGTACTCGAGGTCTTTCAAATTTACAAACACACTTTAACAAACACACCTTTAATGAATGAGTAAATTGAACTCATAAATTCCCCGCTATTGGAAATTTTTGAATATACATAGAAGGCCAGACCCAAGTCCGAAATCAACATCCAGTGTGCTGTTGCCCTAGCAACATAAGCAATAAAAATATAAATACCTGTTGAAATTGTCTATTATTATTACTAAAATATTACATTTTTGCCTTTAAATTTTTATGAATAGATTCTAAATAAAATTTTAGGTCAAATTTATTAAATTTTCCATATCTGGAAGCCTTTATTTATAACAACAATATACTGCAAGCAATCACCACAATTTTACGCAAGGCACACCGCAATATACATTTATAAATTGTGAAAAGAATAACCTACATAATAAATAAATCATGCGAGCGTCGCCATATTTTATTGCTTTAAACCAATTTATTTCGGATTACAAAAGATTGAACTTTAACACCTCCTTGTAAATGGATTCGTAATCTCTATTTTTATGGGGCAATATCAATAAATTTTCTTAGCGCCTTTAATAAACTGTTATAATCGTAAAATAAAGGACTCCTACTGTTCAGTTGCTGTGGAACTCATAGAATTTCACCACCTATCCGTAAGAAATTTAAAATGTCATAATAAATTGCATTCCTTAACATCTTGCAGTGACGCAAGCATCGAGACAAGGGCAATATGAAGCGGATGTGTCGCCTGTAGTTGGTTATTAAGACCTTCCTCTGCTTCCAGTCGAGGTAATAGTTAACCGAAAATCATAAAAACTATAGACCCATGAAATTTTGAACATAAAACAATGCAAAATTAGCTTGCCAAATGCAGACAATAACGATTTAGTTTGGTGGGAAAGTATGGGGTGTAAGTAATTTAAAAATTTGGCAACTTTCAAATCACTGACGCCTGTAACCTTGCAGTTGCTCTTGTGCTGTTAGAAATGTATGAATTTAATAAAGGAATCCTCCGACGTTGTTAAACTCTATTTTTATAATTGTCGTAGCAAAAACGAACGGCAACCATTTGTGGAGTAGTCTAACAAATGATATTACCAGCGAGTGTATGTGTCGGTAACACCAGAAGTACTTGAAGTGTTAAGCAAATATTTTTCGAATGTTATTACATGTTGGCCTATCTTGCCTGTATATTACAGACCATACTGTAAACGAGGGGTCTAATGCGAAAACCAGGCATCTTACTTTCTACTAAATTATCATGATTTATTTCATCTACGTTGTGCTACAGAAATAAGGTTTATTGTTTTTTCTCAAAATACAAATTTTACATTTTAGATAAAGTTGAATAACCGCCAGTAACTTTAATAAGGAAAGTAAATAAAAACGTAAAAAACACTGAATTATGAAATATAATAAAGGTTTTTTTTTCTTGTTGGTATATACAAGCTGGCCTACCGAAAACAAAACAAGCGTGTTTTGTGTAATTGAACCTCCATTAATCGGAAAACGTCCGAATACGTCAATTTGGTTTGTCAGGGGGACATGTAATTTCCGTTCACCTAACTTCAACCCAACATTGGGGAAAAAGGCATACCATTTGAAAGCTCGATTAATTTTCCTTACGATATTGTTTTCATTTTAGGATAACGCGCCTGTTTCGATTTTGGTGGGCTATTCTGTCTAGTACAGATAGGTGGAATTTACACATTTATATGTTACTATTAATAATTCTATGGGTTTAGAATCGTAAAAGGGATGGTGAGTTGTTCGTGCGGTTCGTTAAATAGTAGACAGGTGTCTCAAATAACAAGTGGCGTAAAAACGTTTAATATTGAACACAACCAAAAATTATATTTTTATGGTATTCTTTAATCCAAATAAGATTTAAGTGATACCATTTTATTGTTCTAATATATTATTCCTATTCCTATTTAAATATAGGTAAATATAATTACTTTCTTTACTTACTTTCTTAATCATATACCTTTTACCTTTCGCTTCGGGTGGCGTTTTTTGCTGTGCACCAGGAAGTAGTGGGACCCGTTGGCGGTACCATCTATACTGAAGGGACTTCCAACCCCTCTAACCACATGGTATTAATATGACATACGGGATCGACTATTAACGTCCCGGCCGCTAGTACGAGACGCCGTGTTGACACAGTATTACCATCCAAATACTGACCGATGCGTAAGTTGCCTGATCGTACGTGAATATTCTGTAGCTGCGCCCGGGACCCTAGTAAAATTTACTAATAAATGTAAATCGTTGTCTGAAGTATTATATCATTTTTTGAAAATAAAATAAAGAACCACAGTTCCATATGTTCATCTGTATTCGTTACCAAAGGACTATCCCAAAATACTGTAAAGTGGAATCGTGTTTTGACCTTTTCTCAGATGACTCATCTATAATAGTTACAACCAGACTTCTATTATTACAAAGCAAAAGAAGCCTTTACTATGCAACAATCACACAAATTGGGACTTCTACAGAAGACTAGAGAACACCTAACCAATAATAAGTTTCTTTGAAAACAGAGGACGCTACTGACTTTATACATTAAAACCAAAATTTCCACCAAAAGGAGAGCCAGGAGAACCTGGCAACAAACTAGAAACATAGACAAAATTAACTTAAATAGGTTAACCAGAGAGTTAAAAATGGCTATAAGGAAATGGAAGAACGAAACATTTAATGAATACGTACGCAACTTATCCCCCTCCCCACATAGTGACTACACCCTTTGGAAGCCAACAAAGAAACTAATAGATGCTCGAAAACCTATTCCACCGATTCGAAAAGTAGACGCCTCTTGGGCAAGAACAGAAGATGGGAAAGCCGAACTTTTTGCAGAACATCTATCAAACATATTTTAACCGCATTCTGCTGTTGTTACACCTGTAAACCCTTCACCCCAGTAAAAATTACAACTGTAATCAAATACTTAAACAACAAATAAGCGCCCGGGTATGACCTCATCACTGTCAAACCATTGAAAGACTGCCCCGCAAGGCAATAATAGCTATATCACAAATCCTTAAAACAATCAAAAGATTACAGTATTTTCCAATTCAGTGGAAATTCGGTCAGATAATTTTAATTCTGAAACCCTGCATATCTGCTCATGAAGTCGCCTATTACCGACCGATAACTCTACTACCAATACTGTCAAAAGTACTAGAGAAGTTAATATTGAAGAGACTGGCGCCCATATTAGAACAAGAAGCGCTATTTCCACAGCATTAGTTTGGGTTTCGCCAGTAATACTCCACAGCAGAATAGATCCACAGAGTCGTCGACGTAATAGAGAAAGACCTCGAAGAAAGTAGATACTGCGTCGTGGTATTCCTTGATGTCAGCCAGGCGTTCAAGCGAGTATGGCATCCTGGGTTACTTTGAAAATTAAACTGTCTCTGCCACATCAATGCTACCTACTATTCAACTCATATCTAAATAAGAGGTTTTATCAAATCAAATACGGTGAAAGCCAATCAGGACTATATCAAATTAAGACAGGAGTTCCTCAGGGTAGCGTATTGGGATCCACTCTATACCAACAACTTACCATGCAACGAAAATGCAGCGACAGCAACATTCGCTGACGCCACTGCTCTGCTAGTTTCCCACTCAGACCCTATACATGCATCGGCTATCTTACAAAGTTGTCTTGATAATATGCAAAAATGGTTGAACAGGTGGCGTATAAAAGTCAACGAAAATAAAACCACAGCAATTATGTTTACGTCTAAGCAAAATTCCGCTCCTCCGGTTACACTAAACGGTACACAAATCCCAATCAAAGAAGAGGCAATATATCTGGACATGTACATTGACAGGCGAGTAACATGGAGAAGCCACATTACAAAAAGGGAAAGGAAGTTGATCTAAAGGTGAAGAAGTTATAGTGGCTCCTATGGCGTAAAACTAAGTTATCACTATGCAACAAAGTGTTAGTGTACAAGATAGTGTTAGTTCCAGTGAATGCGGAATTTATCTATGGGGTTGTGCGAAAACCTCGAACATCATTAGGAAGGTTCCAGAGCAAAACTTTTCGCGTTATAGCCGACGCAGAGTGGTATGTCAGCAATAAAACCCTGCACGAAGACTTTAAAATTCCATGGGTTAGAGAGAAGGTCAAAAGACGTACAACAAACTATGTAACCAAAATATATAACCACCCAAATGAGAATGTGCTCACTTTACTAGACAATACTAATAATACCTTACTAGCTAATACATAGTATGGGTGTGGGTCTGAATACCGACAACCGCAATCTCGACAGCCGAAGTCCCGACAGGCCACAATCCCGACAAACCAAAATCCCGAAAGTCAATATCTCGACAAGTAAAAATCCAGACAGCCGAAATTGCAGTACAGGAAACGCTAGTAGAGTGCGTAGTTCGTGGTGTACAAGTGCAAAAATGGATTAACAGAGAACGGAGAATTTCAAGTGTTGTAGAACGGTTGCAGTTAAAAGTAATAATTACGAAATTATGCACTATCTACGTGGTGTTGCACATAATGTAAATTTTTAATACTTTCTTAAAATTATTCTAATACCTATATTTAATTTTAATATAATAAATGTTTAGTTATAACTCACTTCTTATGTATTTTAATTTCTTTATTTCAGTTACACTATTAACATAACATTTAACTCGGTATTTCGGCTTGTCGAGATTATGGCTTGTCGGTATTTCGGCTAGTCGGGATTATGGCTTGTCGAGGTTTTGGCTGCCGGAATTTCGGCTAGTCGGGGTTATGACTTGTCGGGATTCCGGCTGTCGGGATTTCGGCCGTCGAGATTGCGGCTGTCGGGCTTCTGACCGCCACCCACGTACTATATTAGTAACCGCAGGGTAATCGCCACGGCCGTAATTCCCTCCTTTTGTAAATGTTAGTATTAGAATAAATTTGCTTGTTAGCCATATGGCTAGTTGTAAATACGCAATTAATTTAATAAAAAAAATGTACGGCCATGTTAGGAATAATAATTAGATGGTTCTGTTTCAAGTGCAACTGTTTTTTTTTTCTATTATGACCTGAGTTTGTGTAACATTGAGATTTAAAGCTGTTTGTGAAACGCAATAAAGATATTTAGGCACTTGGTTTTAAAACTACATTAGGCAAGAGTATATACCTAATTAAGGTGGTTGCCAGTTGCAGAGCGCTGGCCTTCTAGTTAAAACGTCAATGGGTTCGAACGCTCAGCATTACCAAGGCAGCACATAGAAATTGAGTGCTACAGCCCGCCACACACAATTCCCCAATCCCATCGGCAGTTATGAGATTTTAATGCCAAAAACCCGTGTTAATACTTTAACTAAAGAAAAACACTTGGCAGATAAGAGGTCAGTGCCTAACAGTGAAATAAAAAGGCTGTTAACGACGTTAACAACCAGGCAAAGTGAAGTGGTATGGTACACTTCATTTTGCCTACAGCTGATCGTTTTCTGATAATGTCGGTGGATTCGAGTATACTACAACAATAACATTGATAATTTAAAATTTAAAATTTTCGTAAGTATGCTAATCCATCTACATCTAACTTAATGGCTATATTTAATAACAAGCTGAATTAGAGACGTACCATATGTAGTCTCTAAAAATTTTGAATTTTTTCCCTTCATTAGTTTCTGATCCATAATGTTATTGTCCATGAAGAATTAGCCAACACGGATACTTTCTTCAAAGTTTAATTAGGGGCAAAATGTTCAAAAAGATATATAGAATTTGCAGCTCTTCGTTGAACTTCAGGATGGTGAAACTAATTAAATTAATATGTTTAACACTCTAAAAATTATCAAAAAATTCTTACCGAGGTATTAGCGGCCGGTGAAGCCTAAATACCTTCTTACTTTATAATTAAAAAAACAACATTCTTTCATCTGTTTTAGAATTTGCGAATAATAAACATTGTCCGAAAAAATATATTAATTATTATAGAGAGATATCTGGCGTTAGAGCAGTAATTCTAAAAAATCAGGTAACGTATATGACACAAAGCTTTATTATTTATAATGTTACACATTTATAGGTTTACAATAATACTATACATTGCTTAGAATAAAATGTGCCTTTAGATTTAAGCAGTGAGTATGTCTATATAATCAGAAAGCTGTGTATTGATGAAAAACACAAGCTTTTGCTAATGTAATACCTGCTATAGTTTATTCCTTTTTTAGTGGTTTTTGTTTCTTAATACAGTTTTACAAACTCCGGTGGATATTGTTTATTCTCAACTTCAAAAGGAGTAAACAATTTTATTGCCAAACGCTGAGAGAAAACCGAAAGAAAATAATTTTTAAAGTATAGTAGCATACACTGTGACTTTTGTAACTTCAAATGTTTTACTTACGTTACTACCAATATCCACTTATTCATCAGAAAGTAAATTCTATGGTATTCTCTCTTCTTGGTCGATATAATACCAACACTTCTGTCACAGAGCAATGTAATCCATATCTGTTCTTTAAAAATTGATTTAACATTTACTAAAATGCAATATCTTTTCTGATATATCAACCTTCTTCTGTGTCGCGCCATTAGTTGAATATATTTTAATGGCCAAGACTGACGTATCATGCGTGTGTCAACAAAAGACATTTTAATATTTTCTCTCATTTTCACATTCTTCGAGGTATAATTCGTACATTTGTGAAATAGTTTATATTAAATATAATAATGTGGATATTTATCTTTCCTACTGTAGTATGATGTAATGTTGGAAAAACATTACATTGCCACAATACAGCTTTGGCATTTCGTTTTGCTTTACGTCCAGGTGGTGAAGCAAGGCTAAGTTGGTTTGTGCGATGCGCCTACAACTGTAGAAGCTTTAATAGTAATTTCGTTTAGCTGATTTTGCAGTCTTCCATTGTGATCTGCTAGAAATCCGGATACCAAATTTTTACATAAAACTCCTCAATTAGTCGTTAGAAAGTAAATAAAATGCTTATTATTATACTATTAAAAGCAAGAGCATATTTACTACCGTCTCCTTATCGTTTTTGTTTTCAACATTGTTAAGCTAAAACGAAAATGTACACCGAGTTCCATTTAGCTGAAAAATACGAACTTCCAAGGTTTGAAATAAAAATAGAGTCTTCAGCTCTTTTTCTCATATTATGTTTTCTCTAAAAATACCTAATACTTTGTTTTCTTTCCGTTTTAAATTTCGTGAAGTAGTAAGTTATTTTACATCTATTGTGATGCAATCTACTGTCTACCTTAGTGAAATTAACATTTACTTAATTCTAGGTATTATATAACAGTTTTTGCTAATGCCAAGAAACATTCTCTTAATTTTCTTTATTGCCGTAAACTTGTCGAAGAACAGCAAAGTAAGAATACGTTGTCTGAAGAAACTGAAAAGAAAATTACATCGTTATCATATCGAGAACTTGCATACGTACCTATACGAAAACTTCGTTCAGAGCATTGATCAACAAACTTTTCTCAAGTATGAGGACCACAGGGTTAAACCTTCTGTAGATATCATATATGGTTTCTTTAAAAGCAGGAAATGGCATGAATTCCTTACACATAAATAGTTGAAAGAGATTTATAAACGTTTATTTCATCCCTGATATAGTTCCTCATATTTAATCGTTGCGAGATTTTAAACAAGATAAAGTCCCTTATCATTAATATTTATATAGACTTTATATTAATTGTTGTGGAAAAATAATAGGCAAATAATGTGGAAATTAGAAAGCTTGATACATGTAAAAAATCCGCTTCCAATCTTATTGTTTAATTTTCCAGGATTAAATATGCTCAGCAAGTAGAATAGAACACATTACGAAAAAAAAAATGAATTCACGTTTTCCGTGCTATATTACAAGTTTTTAAGTCTTAACGATATTTATAATCATTTTATTATACTTGATTGAAAGTTTATATCTTTATAAGTCTTATCATGACGACCAACTTAGCCACTACATTTTTTTATCAGAAAGGTAATATGAAAAGCCGGACAGATTACAAATTATTGTAACTGATTAAAATCAAAAAATTTGTTACATTTGAAGTTCTTAAACAGTGACATACATTGCTATAATTATTTACTTTATTTATATAGTTTAAGACAATAATATATTTAATTGATTAATCATCAATCTAAAAAATTCTACAATTAATATTTTTGAATTTAGGTATGGAAAAGTAGAAACAAATAATCGTAACTTAAGCTTGCTCCGTTCGAAATTCTTTGAATTGTTTCATTCGAGATGCGCGTTTCGCTACGAACGTATTCGAGAGGTTTTTATTATTCGAATGATTTACTCGCGTCTCAAGATATCTCGACATATATGCATAATCAAATATTACGAATTATTTCATTCGAGATAATCGCGTTGCTACGAGTATATTCGAGAATGTTTTATAATTCGATTGATTTACTCGCATTAAGATATCGCGAGATATATGTATAATCGAATATTTCGAATTATTTCATTTAAGATGCGCGCGTCGCTACAAATGTATTCGAGAAGTTTTTATCATTCGAATGATTTACTCGCACCTCAAGATATCTCGAGGTACATGCATAATCGAATATTTCGAATTATTTCGTTCGAGATATGCCCATCACTAAGTTAAAGTACTGGAATGTGGCGCGCACGGTAAAATTCAATTGAAGATGGTCTATGTTTTATTCCAAATGTTCATTGCAACGCATATTTAGGAGTACTTTAGAATAATTATGCTATAGCTTAGCACCTACCTTAAGAAAAGTTTCGTTAGATAGAACGAAAAATTTTCCAGCTGTTAATACAAATGGTTTTTGAGAACGTTGTATCATAAAACGCAGCATTTTGATAACTGAAGGATTAGAATTGTTCCATTCCAACATATAGCAAACGTTGCTGATTTCTTGACTCTGTAAAAGGCACTACATCATTAATAATCAGCAGGTGATGGAACATCATTATATTCAAAACAATATTCTTTTATTACCAGGGAGCGCAGTTATATGCTCCAGCATGTTCTACAACGTTATAAACACTCAACATTTTTTATGGGATACACAGAAATCAAGAAAATTATGTTCATTTGACACCACTCTTACATTGCATATTTAATATCTCCAGCACACATTACACTCCTATAATATTTGCTGACAAGGTGAATTTTGGATAGGGAAATAAAAACTGAAAGTATTTAACATA
Organism: Limonius californicus; assembly: GCA_014611495.1. Taxonomy (NCBI): domain Eukaryota; kingdom Metazoa; phylum Arthropoda; class Insecta; order Coleoptera; family Elateridae; genus Limonius; species Limonius californicus. Next base: position 16,644 of record JABXWE010001490.1, on the reverse strand, counting down.
TTTCAAAAAATGTTAATCAAAATTAATGATGAAAAAGGCATCAACAAATTCTAACGATTAGAATAATTGAATTACGATTATCAATTAGATGGTAGGTACCTACTACGATTTTTAAATCAATAACAATATCAATCAAATGGTATTATCCTTTTTTTTTAATTATTTCCTAAACTTTAAGAGATATAAAAAAATTCAAATTAAGAAGACTTCTTTTTTAAATCTCTATCGGATGATTCGAAACATGACCTTTTCTTCCATTTGATATTTCAAAGTTGCTTCTGGTTTTCCCTACTTCCGGTTTTTCCCGGAAAATTCTAGCAGTGCCAATAAATTCTTTACATATAATTTGGTAGTAAACATTTTGTCACAGCTCATCGTTTCAAAAGAAAAAGGATGGGACAGGTGGTCTGAAACTGCCTGTATATTGACATTTCCTTGGACTGAACATGTAAAGGAGAAGGATCAAGTATTGAGAAGACTAAACAAATAAATTGAAATTGTTAAAATAGTAAAATACAGAAATTTGAGTATTTTCAGCTTATAAACCAGATGGATTGGAAGTATTACAACAGATAATCCAACGAAAAATTGAATGAAGACGAGGGCCTGCTAGAAGCAAAATTTCTTAAGTAAAGAATTTAAGACATTGCAGTGTGGAACCAATGCATTGGTTCCACACTGCAACTACAGAACTATTTAGAATAACAACGAATAAGGTAAAAATAGCCATTTGAATCGTCAACACCCTAAGAACTACAAAAGTTACTCACTGTGTCTATTATGATCTCTCCAAGGATACAGTAGATGAAAATTTTACTCATGCACAGATAAAACATCACAATAGCCGTCAGAAATGCTTGACTCACTAAGTTAACCTAAAAACAAACAATATGTTTAGATAATTCTACTTGGTTGTACGCGTTTGCTTAAACACTTTATTATCATGTAACTTACCACAGAGAACTGCACAAGAATTATACAAATAATTATTGTCATGATAAGATAAACACCCGAAATCATGTACGTAAATGCAGCTTCTATTGACTCTATGAATCTGTAAATATAATCCTTTAAATGCATTGTTGATATCATTTATAACTTACCGTTCTGTCATGTTGTGATGTTTCACGCAATCTTTTAATGCGTCTATAATTTCGTAATCATATTTTCCGAAATAGTCAGTACCGTCTAAAAGTTGCGGAGTTTTAATCCGCTTAGTTATAAGTGTCAGTTTGCGTTGTATAATTTTTAACTGCGCTACGGCGATTAAATTAAAATGAATGTGTAAACAATCCACACAACAAACATTGTATGCCATAATTATATAGGTTATTCTCATGACAATCCAGTACAGATTGTAGAAAGAAAAAAAATTATGTCTCATGTTAAGGATGTGCAGTCCACTATATCCATTTGCGAAGTCAGGCACAACTTTGAGGATAAGCGACATAAGTATATAAGAACTTTGAAAAAACAATCTCAAAAATCTGGATAACCGAAGGTGGTCAGACAGAATCTTTTTTAAATTATCATCGTTGCTTTGAAATGCAGTATTTTCCAAATTCTTCAAGACTTCTTCAATTTTTCTGTGTTGTATAAAAAGCGGGATGATGATTTCGCAGTCGGTTATAGATACAGCCAACAAAATAAATTGTGAAAATAATGAATCCGAGTTACTAGAATGACCATGGTAAGCGTTTACCAAAATAAAACCAGCTTGGATGTTGGGAAGTGTTATAGACAACAAACTGAGGACTCTGTATAAAATTGAAGCATTTCTTTTTGGCCATATTCCTGTCAAACTCATCATAAATTTTAAGGAGCTGTACGATTCTTCAATAGCTTTGTCGTCCATCTAAAATAATAAACGGTGCATATATTATTTATCAAAACTATGAGCTTAACTATAGTGCAGTAATCGTGAGTAATAAACAACTGTGTCGTATGCACCTATATAGAACATCTCACGGTGAGAGTGTAGTACAAACTCTTAGATACCAGTGTTGCAAAACTGCTACTTACAATTTCTCTGAAGATCCCAAGCACTTGTTAATCGTCACGTTTTCATTTGATAACGTTTTGCGGTCAAGTCTCATAATGTTCACATAGCCCATAAGAGCTTGTACTACACTCTCACCGTCAGACGCTCTGTAGTTGAACATTGAGCTTCATTCTTATTTTTCGTTTTACTAAAATCTGAAGGTAGAATCTAAGAAGACATGCATGTCAATATTTTTAGACATTTGGAATTGTATTCTTTTAACAAGAGTTTGACACAGTTTATATTTTCATTATTAAAACAGACTGAAAAATACTTTCTTAATAATTTTCATAATACATTTAGTTGGTAGTAAAAACAGCCTTTTGTTAAACATGCGTTTTGGCATAAGTTCTTACATTGTTTTTTATTGTAAAACCTCTATTAATTTATTTAAATCCGTAACACATAACAATGTAATATTAGAAAAACCGATTTTGCTGTAATATGAAGGCACATAGTACCTAATATACAGGGTGATTCATAGCATACGGAGGAAACTAAAAGGGTAGTAAAAGTTAAAATTCTTATAAATTCACACCCACTGTTGAGTACCGCTGATATTAATGAGGAAGAATTAAAGATAATGTCATTGTTTTCTTGTTCCATGGAAATATACACTGCTCCAACAAATTAACGCACCACAACTAACAATCGCAAGATTGCTTAAAGTATTGCGTGTAATAAAGTACGTTTAATCATAAATAATGCTTAATATTAAGTAAACCATATTTTATCCCAATTAACAACAATCAACGCAAAAATTTAAAAATCAAGATTTGAAAACTGAAAAATTGTAAGTTTACAGGTTCAGCAGGCTGTGTTTCCGCCTCGACTTCTTATGACAGGATGACAACGACGGTCCGTGCTTGAAATTAACACACTTAACTGCTCTTGTTCAAGATTATCCCACATTTCCACTAATGATTTCCCTAGCTCGTTAAGAGTTGCAGGGGGTGGTTGAAGGGATCGTACTTGTCTTCCGAGAATGTCCCAGAGGTGCTCAATCGGATTCAAGTCGGGACTTTTCCAAATCCACGAAGCACATGAATGCAGGCGAGTTAAATTCGATCGCTTTTTCAGCTACTCGACGAATTATAAATATCGCGCCAGTTGTTGAACGGTTTGAGCGAAAACCTTGTTGCTCTTCATTTATTTGTATATATGGGTGTAATTTGTCAAGGATGATATTTGTTAGTATTTTTACGTTTGCGTATGCAAGAGGGTGATCCCTCAATAATTTTCAGGATTACTTTTTACTCCTTTTTTGAATAAAGGCGTCGTCGCGCCGATTTTCCAGTCCTATGGTACTTTTCCCTGCATTGTTATACAACTATATAGCTTTAGTAATTCATTTATCAAACTGTTTCCCCCGTATTTTAGCATTTCATTTCTTATCCCGTCGGAACCAAAAGCCTTTCTATTTTTTAATGTTTTAAGTGTTCTTTCTATTTCTTCTCTTTTTATTTCAGTTGTTTCCTGTTCAGCGTTTTCGTTTGATAAATGTATGGGACTATAAAGCATTTATTCCTTATAGAGGTCCTCAAAGTAATCCTTCCACTGTTTAGTGTCTATTTTCTTTATCTTTACCATGTCACTAATTTCTGCTTTTCTGTTTCTAAGCATTCGCCACATTTTGTTCTGTGAACCATATAAGTCCTTCTCCATATCCCTAGTAAACTTCTCCCAATACTCCTCTTTCACTTGTCTGATCTGTGCATTGGCCGTGTTGCGTCCTAATACGTATGCTTGACGATCTTCTGGTTTTCTAGTAGACCTGTATTACAAGAGAGCTTCTTTCTCTCTGCTATTTCTTTAATTTCTTTCGTGAACCAAGGTGTTCTATTTTTATGTGGTACCTGTGCTTTCACTATTCTTTTTCCTATTGCTTATTCAGCTGCTTTTGTTACATTATTTTGGTGTGTTTATGTATAAGGCTATTGAGGTTTATGAATTTTTATTAACCCCTACAGTTTTTGTGGTTGTTTACCCTATTAAATGCTTTTGAAAATTATATAAATGTCGAAATACGTATAAAGCAAAAAAGTAAATAAAACCTGTTGAAATTGAGTATTTATTATTATTAAAATATAAATATGAATTTCAACGAAGTAAGACAAGAAACAATTAACATACATTTTATTCATTTTACCTTTGAAAATCTTCTTTTCTCGAAAGCTACGGATACAAGTTACGGTTATTGAGTTTACCTTTCATTTCTTATCAACTTACTGGTGATTTTTAGTCGTTCATTCTTTGTACTAAAGTTTTACTTCATGAATAAGTGCATTATATAATTTTTTTGTTAATTTGTATATTTAATATGGTGCCTTTTCTGACCAGGGGCCTATGCGCTAGACACAATCTGTCTGTAATAAAGGGTAAAAAATTTGAAAATTAAATGACAGTGGATATGCATAACCAAATAGGTGAGTAGAAAATTCAGTTAAATTAAATTAGTGAACAATAAATCCTGTGAAAGCAGGAAGTTTAGATCCGTGAATAAGAGAACATGATTACGAGGTTGGACAAATATATAATGGGATTGATCAAATACAAAGCATGTGAGGTAGCCATAGGTGAAAATACCTCTAGCGTCCTTCGAAGTAATCTCCCTCGACTTCTACGCACCGTTGACATGGACGATACAAGTCGCGGAAAGCATACTTTTAAACTTGTCGCGAGGAAGTGCATTTAGTTCCCGCGGTAACATTCCGTTGAATGTCTTCCACGTCGTCAAAGCGCCTTCCCTTGAGGGTCAATTTCAGCTGAGGAAACAGCGTGAACTCCGCTGGAGACAGATCCGGCGAATAGGGAGGATGTTCTAAGACTGGGACATTTCTTGTCGCCAAAAACGTCTTCCCAATCAAAGCAAAATGCAGAGGGGCATTGTCGTGTAAAAGGTGCCACTTGCCGGAGGCTGCCAAATGCGGTCGCACACGTCGAATGCGTTTTAGTAAACGCGTCATGACACCCTTGTAGTACAGGCTAGTGACGGTGACACCCGGTGGCACAAATTCTTTGTGAATGATGCCTTGACTGTCGAAGAAAGTGATCAGCATGGTCTTCACTTTCGATTTTTGGAGACGGAATTTCTTTGGCCTGGGAGACGTCTTCGATCGCCATTCCATAGTTTGTCTCTTACTTTCTGGATCGTACTGGAAGCACCACGATTCGTCACCAGTAACAATTGAATCCAGAAAATTTGGGTCACTGTTGGCTGTTGCAATTAAGTCGCGGGAGGTGTCCACTCGATGCGCTTTTTGCTCGGCGGTCAAATCGTGCGGAACAAATTTGGCACAGACCTTCCTTTTCTTCAAATCCTTCTCCAAAATGGTTCTAACGGTTTCACGACTAATACTCAGCTCCTGCTCCATCATTCTCAGTGTCAGTCGTCGATCAGCTGCCACAAGTTGTCGGACTTTTTCGATAGTTACGGGGTTTCTCATTGTGATCGGACGACCCGGCTTCTGATCATCGTAAAGGTCCTGCCTACCTTCACGAAATCTGGTAAACCACTCGAAACAGCGAGTACGGGACATGGCCTCATCGCCGTACACAGTTTTCAACATCTCGAATGTCTCCGTGGTCGTTTTCCCCAATTTGAAACAAAACTGTTTGACTTGTGTCACATGTGACAGCTGCACTAACTTGTTCATTCGCATGCACAGCCTACCTCGCAAGTTCTGACAGGATGGCGTTTTAGCTATGTGTAGACGAAAGTTCCAGCTACAATTTGGATATAATTTGGAAACAGTCAGTTTCTTATAGCGTCCGCAGTAGTGCCAATCCCATTTCATATTTGTCCGACTTCGTATATCCAATCCAATTATTTAGAACAAAATAGAATCCCTTGAAATTTAATGCCATTCCTTGTACGCAAGGCAATAGGCAAGGGTGTTATCGCTGAATTGCGATAACGGCTATAATCAATGTGTTGTTAATTTGTTTCTCATTCCCCATCTCCCAGATTCGCATTCATCATTTAAAATAATAGATGTGGTCTATGTGTAATAATAATTTTTTCACGAGTGTTTATTAGATGGTCTTCCACAAAGCAGAAGTAATTCCGCAAATACAGTATTTGTATTCTTAGTTTTTTGTAAATTTATGTATGTCATATAACAACAAATTATAAAACCAAGTGAATGGAAATACCAGTGTAGTTTTTACGAAATGAAGTACAACATGGTTAATTTTATAATTATTGTTCAAATACTTTACCTCAGAAATGGTGCTCTCAATAACACACTAACTTTTGTCAACTACAGCAATATCTAAACGAGAGTTTGCTTTAATGGCAGTCCTCTTTATATGCTTCGTGTAGGATTCCGCTTTTTAAGATCATTTCTTACGAATTAGTAAATATTATAGCATGTGTTCCTTTATACTTTGAAAAAACCATTTTAATTAATCAACAAAGAGCATACTAATACGGCATATTCTACCATTATAAACGAATCAGTGTAAATTACACATGAAGGTAAAATCGATAAATGAAAATTTCTTTAGACATTTACTGCGTACACTTCTTGTTTGTTGCACTAAAATTATTATAGTAGAGGAAATACACGTATTACTGAAATTTACAGAACACATTGTTTAAAAAAGTATGTTCGGTGGGTAAATATAAAAATAGAATATTAAAGATTACCGCATTACTAGTATTTGCTAAATTATACAGTTCTGTATATGTTTCTTTAAATAAAACATAATCAGTATAAATCAATACGAAATGTATTTTTCTGTTTCTGATTTATTTAATAATAGTGTAAAGGGGTTTATACTCCCTTACCTTCTATGCATGTATGTGATTACTACCTAATGTTTCGGTATTGCTATATCAAACCGATCGTAAGATTTAATTTTTAATACCGATGCTGTTGATAATGACTTCTTAATTATTTATAGTAATTGCTGTTTTCTTCGAGTTCCAGCAACAATACGTCAGCTACTTACAATTCAAATGCTAAAACCCGAATCAAAACGGCAAGCTACCCATACTTATTAGTGCTATATGAGGAAGGGGTAGTGAAAACCCTTTATAAAACCGTTAATGTTAAAGAAAATTTTACCATTAACGGTTTTATAAATTTTATAATAAAATCCGTTAGCGGCCTTGCAAGTGTGTAATATGTAGAATCACGTCTACGACCGGGCACTGTTTTTACTTCCATTATTATAAAGGAAATATTCGCTAGTGAAATGCAAAACTTTCGAAGGAACTTTCGGGCGGAAAATAGTGAAGGACTCTGCAAAACTATTCACTATCCCTTCCTCATATAACAATTAATAATTAACAATATCCGCAAAAACTGCCCGAAGTCATTTACGGACAACCTACAGCTACTTTGCCGTTATGAAAGATAACAGACTAGAAGAAAAACATTAGCGAAATGTTCAATCCATAATATACAGTGTGTCCCAGATTGAGTAGGCTACCATGGGTATCTTTTTTATTATTAAATATAGAGATTTGTTTAAGTGAGCAAAGTTGTGCAGTTTTGAGTTCTCATTGAGATTCTCTTGAGAAATTTTAAAATTCCGAACGATTTCGAAATTTATTAAAAACAAAACTGAAAATCGCTATTTTATTTATTGTAAAATATTTCCATAATTATAAAGGATATGAAAAAATGCTTTTTATTAATACCAGGTGTCTCAAAAATCCAACAAATTTAATTTTATTTTTTTATATATTATAAAACAATGACCAAACCAAACATATCTCCGCTATACGTTAAGATATTTCGTTCAAATTTTGTATAAATATTTTACTATTAACCATAAAAAAACAAAACTTTTTGTGTTTTGAGGGACCTTGTATTTCTATCAAAGTTTTAACTAGATTAAGTTTAAGTAAGTTTAATAACTAAATTCTTTAATTTTAGACCATGCAGGAATTTTTATAAAGAATAAATTTTTTTAAGAAATCAATAATAAACATGTTTTCCCTCTTGTTAACGTCATCGTGGGACACACTGTATACCACTTAATGTGATATTATAAAAATTAAACTAGAATCAAAGACAGCACCCTGTATATTTTATAAACTATTCCGTGGAAAATGCAAACTAAATTAATTTTATGTTGTTTCTGTAAACAGCGTGGACGTATTTTGTAATAATTATTCATTTTCTTTTGGTCTAAAATATGTTGTTTTATTTCCTCCAAGTGTATACAACTAAAGTGGTATGTGGCGCATTAGTAATATACAGTCCACTTTACTAGCATTTCGCAATTTATATTGATGCTGTATTTTTGAGAATACATTTTATACATACATACCTATATCTACGTCTATTATTTTAAACTGCACATCGCTACTCATCAGCCGCCAGCATTGCTAACACATTCGGCCTCTGTTACGAGCATTCGGCGTTGTGGTGGTCATATTTGACAAAGTGTCCCTAATGAGCATTCGGCGTTGTGGGCATATTCGACAAAGTGTCGATAATCAGCATTCGGCGTTGTAGGCACATTCGGCAAAGTGTCCATCAGACTTCTATATTTTGAAAGTTTTACACCAATTATACGTTCATCGGGTTTCATCGGCACTTGTGAACACTACCTAATACTTTTCGGCGTTGTGGACACTTTCGGCAAAGTGTCCCTCATCAACAATCGGCGTTGTGGGCACATCGGCAAAGTGTCCCGCACGAGCATTCGACGTTTTGGACACGTTCGGCGTTGTGGACCTTTGAAATACGATTCGGTATTGTGGGCATTCGACAAAGTGTCCAGGCCCCTTAAACAGACCCTAAAATGAACTACACACCAATAAATCATTTCATTTCTGCACTATTAAATTTAAAGATTAATTTATTTAATATTTTAAGTTTTCGTACAACATTGTGCATAAACAGCAATGTAATGTAATTTCACCCAGAGTATTAAAATAAAATAATTACATACTTTGCATAAATGAATATGTTGCCTAGAAAAAGCATGTACATTTTCAAGTTGGTAAAGGCATGACTCACAGGATGTAATGTTGAAATCAGCATATCCTGTATGTATTTGGTTTTATGAAAGTGAACCTTTTTATGAACATCAAATTGTCACAGGAAATGCAGGTATGAGTTATTGTATTAAGTAATAACGCTATAATATTAGTGTAGTTGTTTCCGTTTATCAAGTAGTATCTAATATAGGCAACCTAAACGACAGTATAGTAAAACGGTATGCATAACAGATTAAATAAATAAATACATTTCAGTTACAGATGGAAGTAATTGTTCGCCATTTTAGTACGGATTTTATTTTTTTATTTAGTATTTATACATAATATAACATCAATAGAAGATTGAAATTTATAATTTTTTAGGTACACACAAGTGTTTCTCTTTAGAGAGTATGGCGAAGTATGAGATGTATAACTAGAGTTGGGCAAATGCATTTTTACATATCTTTTCCTATTGAGCATAACTTGTTAATTTTTCGCGTATACACGTTTTTTAATGTTTAGACTCATATAAAGTAAATACGTTTTTGCACATTTTCCGTATATTACAACATTACGGCATGTGGCATATGTTCTTGCATATTTTGTCTTTTAAGGGCATGAAAATGCATATTCTGGGAAAAACAATTAAAAAAATAAAATATCGAACAATGTGTTTGGAAATGAATGTTCTATAATTTCTTGTGGGGAAATAACTTAATATTTACTAAATATCTGACAACAGAAAGTTCAAGTAAACACAGATTTAACTTATAGGACAAAGACGGTATTTATATTTAGTGGACATTTTTCGGAAAATAGTACGTATTTGGGAATTTTGCTGATTCTTAGAAGATATCGTTAATGTGTATTTAAACTTACCAAAGAGGTTGGTAAGTATGTAATGTAACTGCAGGTACTTTTCGTAAAGGCCCGATTCCGCAACCCTTGTATAAGATTAGACAAGGAACTTAAATGTTAAGCATACCTTTAATTACCTATTTAAATTTTGTAATTTTATTTTCTTTTCAAAATTTTAAACAAATAAGTAAAACTGACCAATCATAAAGCCAAACACATTATGTAGAGGGGTGAAGAGTGGTTGTTGTTTTTCTAACATTATTCTGTATTCAACTAATTTCTGATGCATTCAGTTGATTGCAAATCGTTGACATGGAAGAAGTGATTAGTGAACGTGGCGGTAAACAGTTGGTATCAGATAATTACAAATTTTCTAAAGTTGGAGAAATAGCTACGGAGAAGTTAAGTGGCGGTGTATCAAGAAAACCTGCAACGCTTATTTTTTTTTACAATAGGAGAAGATCCCAGTTAATAAATCACAACCATCTTGCTGATTTAAAGCAGATTTAACACCAATGCATCAGTGCTACAGCTAGACGGAAGGGCTTTGAAGATTTAAATGAAAGACCTACCAAAATTGTGCATGAATTAATATCCAGTTCAGAAAACACCAGTCATTTTCAAATGAATGATTTGCTCTGCGTCAGAAAAAGCATACATCGACAACACTTCCGACATTACCTAAATCAGCAGTGGAAGTACAGAACGTGTTGGAAAGTTTAGCAGTGACGACAAATAGAGGTGAAATGTTTTTATTCGGAAATAATAAAAAAAAAAGATGATATTTATTTTTTCATGCAAGACAAATTTGGAGTGCTTATGCAAATCAGAAGCAGTGTATATGGATAGTACTTTTGAGTATTGCCCCAAGTTTTATAAACAGTTATTTACCATACATGGATATGTGAAGAGGCATTACGTACCACTCATATTTGCTGTTTTGCCAAACAAATGTACAAGTACATACGAAACTATGTTAAAATTAATTACAAACAGTTGCGAAGAACATACTTTTGTACTTAAAACTCCGAAAATAGCTACAGACTTCGAAACAGCAATACATGAGGTATGTGTGAATGTTTGGCAAAACGTAGAAATCGTAGGATGCTGCTTCCATTTAAAGCAATCATGGTGGAGAAGAAAAGGAATTGCGTTTGTCAACTGATTATAAGGACAAGACAGAAATTGGAAAATGGATTCGTTATACGTTTAGCTTGCCATTTCTCGACGTTGTTGGCGAATCATATGTACATGACTTAGCACCAGAGGATGCCAAAGTATCAAAATGTGCTGATTATCTTATTGATACCTAGGTAACTGAAGATTCGAAATTCCCACCAAGCATATGGACTGCTGCATCGTCTTCTATGGCCAGAACAACAATCGCATGTGAGTCATTTCATGCACATTTCAAACAAAACTTTTACTCGGCACATCCAACGGTATTCACTTTTGTCAATCAGCTAATTAAATTTCAAAGTGAAGTGTATATTAAAATTAATAGCAGTGAGAGCTATAACAAAAATGTTAACGCGGACACTAAACGGCGCCAAGAATATTTGAAAAGGAAGTTATCAGACTATAAAAATGGACAAACTAGTAGATTTCACTTTCTGAAAATAGTGTCTCACTATTTTGATTCAATTTAAACTGTCTTATTTTCTTTAAAGTTATTTCTAAAACTGTGTATGTGACTGTAAATGTATTGTACATACTATATTTGTAAAATAAATGTCGTATTATATGCTCTTGCTGTTCCCTTTTTACGTAGTAACGAAGCGATTACGCATTAAGCTGGCGTAATTGTCCATCAATTTGGCAGGGGCAAATTTGAGGTGGCGGAGTTGTCCTCATTTATTTCAGGTAACTTAACATCTTTTGGATTGTGGTCATTAAACTGGCGGAATCGTCCATGGCTGGGTAAGTTTTCATTTTTTTTTGCATCATTCATTTCTTGACGGAGCTGTAAGTATCAACCCGAGATTTGTCAAAATGCCTAATGTTGGTAGTTCAAATACCGGTTTAATTAAGAAGTTGTTGAAGCCGCACGCATGCTTTCAATATGATGGAAGTGTTGTGTTTTGCACCGTTTGCACAAAAGAAGTACGTATCCCGTTATTTTAATTTAATAAAATATTCCCTCTGTTTAAACATTGGCAACTCAGAACATCCCAATTAAAAGATTAAATTCCAATTTGTTATTTGATGTTACCATCACTCATGGGATTTATGAAGTAAATTAGAGATTTAATTAATGTAAAATCCAAAGAAATCGGCAAAGCTCCCCTCAATTAGTTACCATATTCTCTAAGCTCTAGTAAATTAATATACGCAGTTATTGTTTTTACAGAACAAAGTTAATAAAAAGTTTCAACTTGATCAGCACGTAGCTACTGGCCCATAGCAAAAAAGAAAAAGTAATGCAAACGGGCGGCTACATCAATTATTGCTGAACTGTTTAAACAAAAACGAAAATTTTAGCAACTGTAATGACGATTTATGTAAAATGATGATTTCGTGCAACATTCCAATAAATAATTTGGACGTTCCATAATATAAACAATTCTTGGAAAAATATACATAAGAAAAAGTAATTTCCCGGAGAACAGCTTCCAGAACGCATATTCCAAAATTATAGGAAGAAAATCTTCAAACAATTAGCAACGCTATTTCGAATAATTATATTTGGTTTAGTGTTGACGAAACCACAGACGCCAAAGGAAGATATATTGAGAATTTTATTGTTGGTGTCTTGAACAGAAATCCTTCTTTCTTCCAACTTTTTAGTTGCTGTTAAACAACTCGTCGATGAAACTTTTTCATTATTATATTTGGCAAATCAAATACCATGAGAAAAAACTTTGTACATGGTAACTGATGGTGCAGCATACATGGTGAAAGCTGGTCGAAACCTAAAAATGTTTTTTCCTAATATAAGTGACCTGTTTGGCTCATGCAATGAATAGAGTGGCTGAAACAATTAGAAGTGAGTTTTTTTTTGTGAACAACTAATTAATAACGGGAAGGTGTTCCTAAAATCACCAGTACGCGTGGAAGTTTACAAAGAACGGCTTAAGGATGTACCCTTACCTCCACAGCCAATCCTTACCAGATGGGGAACGTGGATTGACGCCACTCTATTTTATTGCGAACACTATAGTGATTTTAAAATTGTGGTTAACTCGTTTGATTCAAGTTGTGCTCAATCTGTGGCAGATTGTCAACGTATTTTGAAAAGTTCTGAATTAGAATCTCAATTATCCTACATCAAGGCTCATGTTTCTGAAATTCCCAACATTATTAATAAACTGGAAACACAAAACTTGCTTCTCGTGGATTCTTTAGAATTAATCGAAAATTTTCATTCCATCCACAATAAAAATAAAACTAAAATATGTAAAAAATTAGTAATAAAATTGACGATTTAATTCTGAAAACAGGACTTTCAACTCTAAAAGTGACAAAAAATATTTTAAATTGAGATTTTTTAAACAACGGCTTCAACTACGAATATTTCGGTGTAAAGAAATCACATGTGTTTAAATATTGCCCAGTAACATCGTGTGATACAAAAAAAAGTTTTTCCAGCTATAAAAATATATTGGAAGATAAACGGCAGAATTTTCTAGTTGACAATATTGAAAAACATATGGTTATTTATTGTAATACAACTAATAAAGAATAGATTGTAAATAGAGTATTGCATGCATAATTTATTGTTTATATTTTTCCTATATGTTCTCTATTTTTCGTGTATCTAGTTTCAAATTCCAAGAACAGTTTTTTAGTGTGATGTAGGGTATGCTCCTTTTTGTATATGCTTGTAAATAAAAATACTGAAGAACGATAATTGTATTATTTCTCTTTTAACAAAATACGACAGAATTTGATTCAAAACTTGCTTTAACTTATGAATTACAGTTTAAAATAAATGTCAGAATTTATCGTATTATGCCATACACAATTTTTAGGAATTTAATATAAATAAAATTTGTTTTTAGTGCATCCATAAGTGCATATCTCAATAGGTTCCTGCATATTCGTGAATATATTGAAGGCTTTTTGTGGCACTATTTTTACGGCATATCTCCCCAACTCTATTTATAACATCAAAACGTATTCCTTTCTCGAAAAGTTTTAGTAAATGTACATTCTAGAGTATGCCATTTTCGGATTGTCAAAAAATAGAGCTTTACTATTTAGGTATTTTATCCACTAAGCAAATTATACGCTAATACAACCTTTCGGATAGTATTTAAATGTTATATTTAGTTCTGATTTGCTTTATTACTATGGAGCCAGTTGAGAATCAGTTTTAATGTTATTTCAACCAGTGTTTATTTTATAAAATAATTGACTTCCGTGGTTATCAGAACTTGAACACATTGATTACTTTCTTTGAAGTTAAGGTGAAAACAAACAAAGCCTCAAGATTATATAATGACAGTTGCAATGGAACTGATTAATTCCTACATGACGGTAAAATCTAGAAGATCATTTTAAATTATACTTTAATCCATAAAATGTCCTTCTCTTCTGGTCTATATATCCTAATACTATAAATTGTAAAACGTCCATTTCTTAATATCTTTCTCCCGATCTTAGCTGATAAATGTCTTCTGTTGTAGCAGCTGGAATACAATATTCGTAGGTAAAAAATTCTTATGAATATAATACACATATGTCCAAAAATGCTTGAACACGACCAACAATACGAAATTTAAACATTATAGAAAACAATTCGACTATCAATGTCTGACGGTTGAATTACAATACTGGTCACCCCTGTACAATAGTTATCTGAGATATCTTCTGTAGAAACGGATTGCATCCATTTCACTTTCAATTTGTTCACCACCTGGAACCCCATAAAAGAGCAAATCGAGTTTATTAGTGGATGTTGGAAAAACGTACAACCAATCGCAGTTTTCTGTGATGAATATTTTTATTGATAAAACTTCGTTCGCTAAATATGAAATATTTACCTTCCACGATAGCCATACCTCTCATTCATTCATACTACCATCCCCCTCCCCGGAACAGTTTCGCATTACTTTGAGAGGGGTGCGGGCGTCCCTTATACACTAACCATTCATGCAACATGCACCCTAAACCTAACTAAGCGAAATACGGTCGCCTCAGCCTGAATTCGAACCTCGACCGATCGGACCGAATTTCGCTGTGACCTCGAGTGGCAGTGCGAATCCGCACTGCTCCACCGAGGTCCTTCATGACAGACATACCTGGAGGGACGGAAATCTATATACTACTAAATTTTCGTATTTCGAACATCGATGGTCAGGAAATATTTGTCAGAATTATATTCGGCGAGAGAAGAGGACTTTAGAGGATGTTAACTGCTAAAATATACTTACAGTTCTTACAAGATGTTTTCCTCGGTTTAATGGAAGATGTTACACTAGAACATCGCCGAATAATGTGGTTATTTCACGATGGCACTCCACCTGAGTTTGCGGTAAACATTCCTGCTTTCCTAAATCAAATATTTCCTCGGTGCTGGATCAGACGCAGTATACCAATTACATCGCCTCCCAGGTCAGTCGATTTAACCCCATTCAATGTTTATTTATGGAGCCACATGAGAAATATCATTTATGAACTAATGCTAGAAACGAACGAAGGTCAAGCTTTAGCGAAGTCTTTTTACTTATTTAATGCCTCCAACACACTGTAGAAATTTGGTTCTATGTTTAAAAAACACCAGGTGCGTGTATATACATACATTAATAATATGTATTTAAACAAGCAAAAACATTGTAAATCAATTTATCTTTTATAGTGGAAACCTTCTGTTTCTTCGATTACCTAACGAAGCGTGAAATGTAGCCCACGGGTTCGGGCGTTTGCAATAATATTCTCAAGTGGGTACCGTAGAATGGTGTTACTTGAGACAGTGGGTGTGACTTAAGACACTACTACAATTCTTTGTACGCCATTTGATTATCGGTTTGTGGTGCCATCTAAGAGCACTTTGATGAATTTCGAAACATGTATTCCGATAGCCAAGGTCAGTAGCAGCTTTGGTTAGTTTTGAAATTTAATTAGCTGTTTAAGGGAAGGTAAGAAATTGAGTTAAAATACGTAAAGTAAATTTAAGTTTTATAATCAATTAGAAAACTTCCGGAAGTCTCAATTGTAGCTAGTTCTGTATAATACTTACGTAAAAAATGAAATTCCGTATTCTAACCTGCAATGTAAACAATATTTTGGCGCGAAGAAAAATTTTATAAGTTGGTAGGGTTTTTCTGGGGGAAGTTTTTACTTGGAACGTACTGTTTTGCAGGGTAACTTGAGACATGCCGCGAATCTATCGTAGGCAGCTGGGGGCAAGGCGTTATAACGATTTTACATCGGAAAACTTGGAAGCTGCAGTGGCGGATGAAGGGTATAGTTACAGACAGGCTGCAGATAGGTACGGCGTATCACGTGCCACAATTTGCCGCAAATTTCGTGGTCAACAAGGATTACAATTTGGTGGACAAAAAGTCTTTTCTGATGCAGAAGAAAAAGGTATGGTGGATGCTATTTTAGTGGCTGCAAAATGGGGGTTTCCATTCACTCCAATTGAAATTCGAGCCATGATTCAAAAATATTTAAATCACAACGGGGTTGTGGAAAAGAGATTTAAAGACAATATGCCAGGCCAAGACTGGCTGCGTGCGTTTTTAAAACGCAATGATGAACTAACTGTAAGATTAAGTCAAAATATTAAAAGAGCAAGAGCACTAATTTCGAAAGATACAATTAATGCATATTTTGACAACATCGAGACTAATTTGGA